>JAFFST010051929.1:74210-93903 GCA_022414735.1 Noturus placidus
CACACACTGGGAATGTTCCAAACTCAACCGATTTCCATTTTTAAAACAAAATTAAAAAGTCTAAAAACAAAACAAGAACGATTTGTACACAGTTTTAGATGCAGTATAAACACCTTAATGGAGGAGGGAAAAATAAACCAAACCAAAAAAAAAAAAAAGTGCGAGTCCGTTTAAGGGAGGCGGGTTAGCTGGCAATGATTCAAAAGCGTTCCCTTTCATTTCCATGGCAACGGATTTTAATTAAATCACATTTAAGAGGATGAGGAGGAGGACAAATAAAATAAGTCAGCTACGCTTGGTTTTAGTCCATTTCAGTTTGGAGAGAAATTACAAGAAAAGAAAAAGAAAAGAGGAGGGAGAGAGGGGGGGGGGGACTGATCATTTACAAGGTTGTGTTTGTTCGTGTCCATTCGTCAGCTGCAGGAGGATTAGTGACCATCAACAAGTGATGAGGACATCAGAGGGAGGGGCCAAAAAGCAAAAAGGGGTGGGAGTCTTGGGGAGGAAGTGGGTGTGGCCAACTTTACTGCGCCTGAAACACAACAGAAAAGGGGAAAAATTATTTAATGTCTGTAAGCTGCTTTGAGACAATGTCTATTGTAAAACGCACTATACAAATAAAGTTGAGTTGAATTTAATCCTACATGAACACAAGGACGTTATGTTGTGGTAATGGGAGTGTACTGCTGGTTGCCATGGTTACACCAGAAGTTCAGAGTAAACAGCAACAGCTGCACCATTAAATAAGCAAGCAAGTTACCGGACAAATCCAAACATTTCCTGCGTGTGCACGCGTGCGCATGTGTACCTGTTGGCCCTGCTGCGTGGCTGCAGGTTGTCCGGGGTTCTGTGGGTTTTGGCCGTAATAAGCTGCTTGCTGTCTGTAGTACTCGGCCCAGGCGGCGCTGTAGTCAGTCTGTCCTGCTGCTCCTGTTGCTGCTGGAGCGCCACCTGCTGCTGGAGCAGCGCCACCTCCTGCCTGAGCTACACACACACAGTTTCACTCTCTATATGTAGAAGCACACATATATATAACGAAGGGTTAAGAGTACAAATGTTTTCCTTACTCTCACCCATTTTCTTGTAGTACTCCTCCCAGGCCTTGGTGTAGTCGGGCTGCCCCGTGTTCTGAGCCACTTGGTTCTGGTCGGTGGGGGCAGGAGCAGCAGGCTGTGCGCTAGGTGACTGGCCGGGCATAGCGCCTCCACCAGGCTGCTGGTAGTACTGCGCATAATACGCTGCCCAGGCAGCACTATGATCCGCCGCAGCTTTACCTAACACACACACACACACGTGTAATGGAACACTTTACCTTATGAATGCCTAGAGACATGAACCCGTCAGTCCAGTACAACACACTAGAGGTAAAAGACTGGATATTTTCCAGGCCTGACCGAGGGATTAAGATCATATCGGTTGCAAAGGGCTATAGTAACACTAAACCACCTCGCAAGACATGAGATGCCGTTTTTAAAAATGTGGTACAAATATTATGCTACATTTATGCATTTCTCTCCAAAGCAGACGGAACGTAAGGGTCTTAAGGGTATGACTATAAAGTTCAAATGGAGACAAGAGGTGAAGAGAGACTCACTGGGGTCATGAGGTGCAGGAGGCTGCCATTGCTGGTAGGCGTTTCCCCAACCCTGAGGGGGGTACTGATGGGCACCTGGAGGACCTCCACTACACACACACACACACACACACACTTGTTTGACTCCACATACACAGTGCAGTAAACAGATTAAAATCAGTAACGCTTTAAAAAAGTGACAGTGTACTGACTGTGGTGGGGCTCCTGGAGGTCCGGGCTGATATGGATTTGGGTTGTATGGACCCATTGGGCCGGCTGGACCAGGACCACCAGGACCGGGACCTACAGGACACAGAGGACCCTAAATGCAGAAGAGACAGAAACAAGCGCGTGTTTATCATCTGGTTATATTTCTCGCCCTCTCTCTCTCTCACACACACACTAAGTCCATCTTCTACCTCGATCTTGTCCTCGATGAGCTGCTTGGCGTGGTCGATCTGCTGCGGATTCCCCCGGATGGTGAACAGTTTGAAGTTGGGGTCTCCGTTGGGCGGCGGCTGGCGCGAGATCTCCACAAACGCACCCGTCTGCTGGTTGATCGACTTCACGTGCTCGCCTCCTCGGCCAATCACCAGGCCGCACTTGTGGGCGGGGATAGAGAAGGTCATCTCGCCACCAGGGGGACCCCAGTTACCTGGGCCACGCCCCCTGCCACGCCCACCTGGAGGCATACCTGTCCCTGGAGGACCAGGGGGTCCCTGAGGTAGACACAGACAGTTAGCAAGACACGTACAATAGTATGTACTCAATATCAACATGGTGTTAAATAAGATACACTTAATATTAATAATACACTTTCAGAGATGGCAGAATCAATATTCTAATCAATATCTTTAGCTCAGCCGCGACTCTACATCTAAGCAGTTAAACGGCTAAAATAAACAGGGAATGTGAAGGATGTGCGTCTCCTCACCCCTCCTCCCTCCTCTCGCACCCGGATACTCTGTAGGAGCTCATTGATGATGCCAGCTGCGTGCTCACAGCGGTCAGGAGGCCCCATGATGTGAGCGATCTTATCAGGTCCACTCCCGTCATCTAAACACACACACACACACACACACACACACACACGCTCTACACAAACAATTTAAATCCCGAAGAGAAAAGAAGGAAGAGAGGAGAGATGCTCACCTGGTTTGAACTGTATCCTGACTCCTGCATCGTTCTGAATCTTTTTGATCATCTCACCACTTCGGCCAATCACCACGCCCACGGAGTGACGAGGTACAGGCACCTGTCCAATCAAAGAGCAGCGTTATCATCACGCTCCAGTTGACAATTTTTTAATTAAAACCGACACAATGGTGAGAATTTTAACTGATCGGAAGCAGCAGATATTAAAACGTGAAATCCAAACGTTAAGATTGAATTCGTTTCACCATCAGATAGAAAGGCTTGTTAATAAATCGATGCATGAATTGTAAAAACGTTTGAGAACCGTGATGTCATTTTTTTGGTGACACCTCCTGTCCTCCTCCGCCCCCCTCACTCACCTCTATTCCACCACCTCCGCCGCCGCCTCCTCCTCCGCCGCCGCCACCTCCTCCTCCTCCCATGCGGGAGCCATATTCGTTCCGGTCTCCTCCAAACTGATCCCGCTCACGCAGAATCTCCTGCACCATCTCCCTCGCTTGCTGTAAAAAACATTTTTTAAAAATGACGACACAGAGAACAAGGATTAATATCTATTTTCACTTCCTGGTTCTGTACAAATTGAGATTTGTTGAATAGAAATCTTGGAACACACCACACACACACCTGCACTTTGTAGGGATCTCCAATGATGCGAAGGGGTTTGTCCATGTTCGGTCCCTGAGACGGGTCCTGTATCAAAATCATCTTCACACCAGCACGCTCCTACACACACACACACACACACACACACCATTTAACTGATGCAGATAACTGGAATATCACTTAAAAAATTTCAATAAAAGCAGTTTCCATCCTAACGCACCTCTCGCTCTCTGCCGTTTTTACTCCACTGAGATAATTATCCAATCACCCGATTTGTTGAGACAGTCACATGACTTTATGCACATGGAGGAATTTATTCTGTAAATGTTTCCAGCGTAGTTTACGTGTACATGTCTTACTGAATAAAGACGCTTTAACCGAGAGCACAAATATTCCAACGAGATCTGGTATTTCCATCCAGCATTTTATTTTTAGAATCCCAATATCTGCATAAAAATGCGTGGATAGAAACGTCGCTAATGACAGGGAAAAAAAAAACCCAAAACATTAATCAGCAGAGCTGCATTCTGGGACACAACCACGCTGACGCGTCCCACCTGGAGCTGTTTGATGGTTTCTCCTCCTTTGCCGATGACAAGTCCGGCTTTTCCTGCTGGGATGATCATCTCCTGCATGTGGCCGCTCCCGTTGGACTCGTGGAAGGAGGTGGGCGGTGTGCCCCGCCCCCGTGACACGATGTCATCTAACAGCATCTTGGCCTTCCTGTGAGTGAGAGTTCAAAAGATGAGGCTGATGTCCTGTCTGTATATTTAGCTGTAGATGTTTTCTCTCCTGCAAAAATGTCCTCGTTGGATTAACAACATTAACATTAACGCAGACCGACTAATCCATAACGAGACTCATTGACAACGATTTTTCATAATCGATTAGTTGTTGCAGCAATTATTAAAACATTCAAATAAATAGATGATATACATCCAAACCGAACCTAAAAGTAACACTCCAAATAACAGATGTCCAAAATGAATAAAAACACTTCAAATAACAACAAAATTTAGTTCAACCTCTAGAGGTCGCTCTTGTGCTTTTTGCATGCCCACAATGATACAATTGTTTTTTTTTTTTATTTGACAATTTATCTACAAAACAGAATTCCTGTAATTTTTTATATCACCGATATTCCAAGCGAGAAGGTGTAAAAGTTGAGAAGAAGGAGCTGATGGAAGGAAGAAGATACGTGTAGAAAGAGTAGTGTCGAGTGCGTGAGAAGCGGGTTTTAACACTTACTGAATGGAGTCATTAGACCCGGTGAGAGAGACACTTCTGTCGGGTAAACCGCCGCTGTCTGCAAACACAACAACACACACGTTACACGTGTGCGGCCATCTACACACGTCATCGTCAATAAAGCGTCCGTTTTCAGCAATAACGTACATACGATGAAAAAAAAACGACATTGCTGTAGCTGTACTCACCTGGCGCGATCTGAACCTTACACCCCGACTCCTGCTGGATCTTATTGATCTGCTCTCCTCCTCGACCAATGACTGCGCAGCGAGACGGAGCACGGAGCCAAATCACGTCAGTGATCACAAGCACTGAACCATGCAAATGTGCGCGCGCGTGTGTGTGTGCGTGCGTGTGTGTACTTACTGAGGCCCACCATGCCGTCAGGCACTCTGTACTCCTCGGTTATAGCTGAAGGACGTCCACTGGAGGAGACGAATGAAAGAGAGAACTGAGGTACAGTCGGAACAGAGTGTGTAGCTGGTGTAGTGTGTGTGTGTGTGTATGTATGCAAGTCCTTTAGTCAGCTAATGTGGTCTTACCTCTGCTGAGAGAGAGCAGCCAGCTGAGCACTGATAGCTGTGAATTCAACACAAAAACAACACTTGATTAGTCTACATATACAGCACACACAGTGTATTCCAGGTTCCTGGAAATGGAGGCTCCTTCCATAAAAGTTACATAAACGAAAAAACGTCAGCTTCGACGGTTGTTTAAGAAATCGTTCTTAAAGTGCGGAGTCCACTCTACAAGTCCCTGCGAATGAGCAGTTACTATAGCAATGAGAACATATCAGAACGTGGTTTACAGTGCGCAAGCAGAAATACTCACAGAGCGCTGTAGCGTTGTCCCGGTCACTCTGAGGAGCCATCCTCTTACTGTCCGGCTGATCTGAGGGGGAAACACACCGTCAAACACGGTACATTCAGAGCTCTGTGTGAGTGCGTGGATAGTGGAACATTGACAAATTATGGCTTTGTAGTTAAATATTGGTTTATATCAGCCTAATAGAACCAACATGATTGGTGATTAAGATCTAATTGGTGAACCTGTGATGTTCCTGATTAAATATTGACCAGCTTTCACTTATTTACACCAAAACCATGGTTATTCTTGAACCCCACATATGGATCTTTGGAGATCATTGTTAGATAGATATTGGTCTGTACTTGCCATTATGTGTGAATATACCTCCGTCCTCCAGCGATCGTTTCTGTGCTGAGAAAGGATACGCCTCGGCACCACCATTATTGCTCACAGGACCACCTGCAACATCTCCACCGATCTTAGCTGCAATCTACAGAAGGCACAAACACAAACACACTTTACACCAATAAAAGGAGAAGGAAGTCAAACAGCTCAGACAAATGTTTCTCAGTCTGCTCCTCAGACATCCACAAACGTCTTCATTAAAAGCACGACCCATTTTCGGCTCAGTCACACAAACCGGGAGCTGAAAGCGCTTTTAATATTAAAAAGACACTTCTTCAGCTCATATGGCACGCAGACTTGAAGGGAAAGTTCACTCAAAAATTTAAACCCTGTCATCTTTGTTACAAATATTGTTTTTCCCGGGTCCAGTTTGATCACGAAAACCGCGGTCTCGACTTTAGACGAGGTCCGGTTTTTACGCACTGCACGATACCGCCGTCTTTTTACGATCGTCACAATGGCTTAGTGGTTAGCACGGTCACCGCACACCTCCATGGTCGGGGGTTCGATTCCCACCGTGGCCATGTGTGTGCGGGGTTGGTTTGCATGTTCTCCCCGTGCATCCGGGGTTTCCTCCCCAAGGCCAAACCACATGCATGGTAGAGGCTGATTGGCGTGTCTAAAGTGTCCGTAGTGAATAAATGGGTGTGTGAGTGCGTATGTGATCGTGCCCTGTGATGGATTGGCATCCTGTCCAGGGTGTACCCCGCCTTGTGCCCGATGCTCCCTGGGATAGGCTCCAGGTCCCCTGAGACCCTGAATAAAAGGATAAGCGGTATAGAAGATGGATGGATGGAGAACTACTGTGTAAAAGCGGCGTCACGTTCGCGAGGTTATACTGAATATCGGCACAGATGTGATTAGCTACTTTCCAAATAACCGATGCGCCGATATCCGCGATAATACCGTAGAGTCTTGCTCGGTCCATCCAGGATTTTGCGATCTCAGTGTCTTGCCCAAGGACACTTCGGCATGGGATCACCCGGGCCGGGATTCGAACCACCAACCCTACGATTAGTGGATTAGTGGACAACCCGCTCTACCGACTGAGCCACATCCGCCCATACTTCTGAGTAAAGCAGGATATCAGGGAGTGCGGTTGGAAGAAATAAAAGATGAATTTTGGACCTGGGATGGATTTTTCGATTAAAGTGAAGAGGTCTGAAGCTGGCAAACCTATAAACCAACCTCCAGTGGAGGAGTCTGTCAGACCGGCGTGGTCTTAAAGTTTTAAATACCACACAATACACATGTAAACCAACTGCACCTTCACTGACACGTTTCCAACTTTAAACTGCATTGAGAGAACCACAGTCACTCCCCACACACACACACACACACACTATATGGGAGTTATTTAATAAATAAATAAAAACCCACACCACAATAATTAATATATATATACACACACACACATACATACCACACACACATATATATATATATATATACACACACACATACATACCACACACACACATATATATATATACACACATACATACCACACACACATACATATATATATATACACACATACATACCACACATATATATATATATACACACACACACACACACACACATACATACCACACACACATATATATATATATACACACACACATACATACCACACACACATATATATATATATACACACACACACACACACGTGAGCTTTATGGACCACATGCTGAGGTAATGAACACACAAGTCTGTTGTTTTATTTGTATCCGTCCCCCAACTAAACCCGACTATTATTAACAGCTTTATTTTTACTTCAGCGTATTTCATCTTGGACACGAGTCTGGAATAAATAAACCTGCAAAACTAACTAAATAAGACCCGACACGGTGCGTCTCAGTCCGAGTTTACATGAGTTCGGCTAGTCACGGAACCACGCGAGACGGCATGCTAGCAAGCTACCTAGCTTAGCACGGCTACATTAGCTTAGCACCGCGCGCGCGGACAATGGGATGAAATTTCACAGTTATTCCGCGGTGTTTCTTCACAAAATGGCGCCCAGTTCGAAAAGTGGCGTTGGGAGAGATTTTGATAATGAAAGACGCGCCACAGATGTAATGTAACACACACACACACACACACACACTCTTAAAGCGCCATGCCGGTGTCAGTCAAGAGAGAAGGCCTTTAGACGAGCAGACGCGCACGCGAGGCAAAACAATGCTAATGCGCGCGAGCAAACAACTACATCTGGTTCGCTGTTTTTTTTTTTTATTATTTAACAAGCGGTACGCAGCGCGTCACTGAGTGAGCATGCTAGTGAACATGCTAGCTAGCACGTCCACGTTTCGCGGTTTTCTGTGTTTTTCAGGCCGCTCGCTCGCGCGCGCGCTCTCTCTCGCTCGCTCTCTCTCTCTCACCTGCCGCGCGCGCTGCACCGCATCCGCGAACGCGTCCTTCTTTATCCCGGCGGCTCCCAGTGCCGCTGCTCCGGCCCCGGAAGGCGGAACCGAGCTGTAGTCCGACATTATTGTCCGTTCGTTTCGCTATAAGTCCGTGCAGAGATAGTGGGGGAGAGAGAGAGAACGCTGGGCCCGGGGAAGACGTGCACCGGAGCTGGAAGGCGAGAAAAGCTAAGTTACCCGGGAAAGGAAGAAGAGAAGAAGAAGGGAGCGCGCTTCATCCGCAGCACCCGAGCTCGCGTTTCTATTGGCTCGCGTTTCCGCGTTCGCGTTATAAACAGCCAATGAAAGTGCACCATGGAGGACGGTGCAAACACTTCTCCAAACGCGATTGGCCAGTAGCAAAGGTTAAGGAAGGTTTTTTTTTTTTTTTTTTTAATAAAAATGCGGCCGAGATTGCGGGTTTGAATTCAAAATGGCTTCCTAGTGAACAGGAAGTGCACTAGAACGGAGTGTGTTATTTACGGTAGATGTAGTGCGCCTGTGTGAGGAGGATAAAGGTATTTGAGATGGTTGCTCGGTTTGCGGAAGCGATTTTGCGACTGGTTGAGGGTTGTTGTTTTGTTTTTTTTTTGGGGGGGGGGGGGTTAAAGGGCAAAGGTAGAAATTGTCTTGTTTTTATTCTTCTGAACTCTCCTTTTATGAACTTGTGACTCAACAAATGAAAATAAATATACAAAAAAATAAAAATAAAACAACCCCCACAAATCTTTGGTTTTTATAATCCCTACAAAACATTCTGATGGTTTCCACTAGAAATACCATTACAAGCCATCAGGTAAGCATTAAAACCATTACTGGTTCTTAAATGATCTCCAATAGACATAACATGTCACCAATAGAAGGCAACAAATTACCAGTAGAGACCTACAGGGACCACTACAGTTTCCATTACAATTAAAACCATCACAAATTCTGTGACCCCCCCTCCCCATCTCCCCATCTCCATAAAGGGATATGTTTATTAATTTATTCAATTGTAATTCTTACGTTTTTTTTTTTTAAATAATATTGTAATGTTGCTTTGATGCAAATAAACGAAACGTAAACAGGGAACATGTTTACTGCATCAAACGTTCCCATTTTCCACACAGATTCACACTTATGCACAAATACTAAGAACTCCAAACATTATTATTTTAATAATTTACAGTCTCAAGCATGCATTCAATCTACAAAACATTCCTGGAAATAGCACTTGCATTCCACACTTTTATATAAAGTACATGAAATTACAACGTTTAATCCGGATTCCGCCGATACATACAGGCAGAGCAAACAGAAATGCTTCAAATAATAAACAAAATCTTAATAACCAGTGTGTTGCTAATTTTTAAACTCTTCGATGAATAATGTGTCAGAAATATTTAAACAACAACAACAAAAAAAATAATAATACCACGTCAGGGACCTAAAACACCTCAGGTGCTGTAACACTGCCACTTTTTTCAGTTCTCAGTTAAATTGTGCCGTTTGATCAAAGCTTAAAAAATAAAATCAGTATTTGGTTCTATCACACACACACACTTTGTGCATGGCTGTACACTCTTGGTTCTTCAAGGGTTCATTGGATATTATCTAGTTTTACTTGTTTTTTTTTGGAGCGCTCAATCACAGGGTTCCACACAGAACTTTTAAGGATTCCCTCAGAGTCCCAAACGAAAAACCCTTTGGGGCTGTACATTTTCTAAGAGGTGTCATTTCCTATTAAAAACAGTCTTCCATCACTGATCAAAAGCTCTACAGCAAACCCCATGTAGAAACCCACAACAGTGTTTCCTGGTCAGTTGGAGTTTCAAGCAGAACTCTTGAAGAGCCCCATTTTTTCATTTGGTTTCCCTTTCAGCAAAAGGTACCAAGCAGGAACCCTTTAGGAAGCTAGAACCATTAATTATTTAAAAAAAAAAAAAAAGGGTGCAATTCCTGTGGGGTAAAAATGCAGATTAGACTTAATAATAACAAGTATCTATTTATCATCGGTATTGTACCTGAAGTAAAGTTTAAGTCTAGAACCCTAAAGGATTCTTTAGTTCATTCTTCAGTGTAAAGCTTTAAGCAATGGTCACCAGCCCTCTTCCATGAGGTTCCTTCCTGCAGGTTTCATCTCTGACTAAAACAGTGTGTATTAGATTTTGGTTGATCAAGAACTTCTTACGGCCATGATTAGATGGTCAGGTGGGCACCATTATCGTTGGAGCTAAAGTCTTCAAGAAGATAGATCTCCAGGTACAGGGTTGGTGACCATTGCTTTAAAGGCTCTCTGGAGAACACTACAACTGAGAATTTTCCATTCAGAGAGGGTTCAAAGTACAGTAGATCCTTTTTACGAACCTAAGAATTCTTTACTATCCAAAGTACCCAGGAAGAACCTTATTTATTTATTTTATCTAAATTGTAGGTACTCTAGTGAACACTGTCATAAAGTCTGATCAGAAATTTTGATTCTTGACGGGTTTCGAATCTACACTCTTTAAAAAGGTTCCTTAAAAGGTTCGGATGGTTCTAGCTTTCGTCATTCAACATGGAGTGACTGTAAAGGCTCCAAGTAGGTGTTTGTGTTTTGGAGAAACAAGTCAGAACTACAATAATCTCTGAGAGAATCACTGATCTGCTTGAATACTTGTATTTTTTAAGACTTGAGGACCAACTTGAGGACCAACGCACTACAAGCCCTACACCTTTTATTGACCAACATCATTACAGTGCTGTCTTGGAGGATGAGCGTAGGCAGGATTTAGGGCATCTTTTGGGACAGAGCTTGTAATGTTACCTCTAATACGACCTGGGCTGTGTCCCAAATCACACACATATATAAATACACTAGTGGTACTTATGATACGACAGTATTCAGTAACGTAATAATTATACACATATGTAAAATTCCCTAATAGTCCAGAATTATAAACTGATCATGATCCATCAAAACATCTGGGCTGTGAGTTTAAATCCCAACAATGACAGAGAACCTAGGGGACTTTGAAATAAATAAATAATAATAAAAAAAAACTACCAAATAAGTTGCACAGTTAAATTAAACTCATGAAATACTCCCCAAAAACGACACAACTATATGTTGTATAGTTATAGGGCGGCTGTGGCTCAGTCGGTAGAGCGGGTTGTCCACTAATCGTAGGGTTGGCGATTCGAATCCCGGCCCGGATGACTCCACATGCCGAAAGTGTCCTTCGGCAAGACACTAAGTTGCCCCCGATGGCAAGCTAGCACCTTGCATGACAGCTCTGCTCCCATTGGTGTGAATGGGTGAATGAGACACAGTGTAAAGCGCTTTGGATAAAAGTGCTATATAAGCGCGCCATTTACCATTTTTATCATAGCTCAACAAACCGATAGCTAGCATTAGCATCGGTTTAACACCTACCAAAAATGCATATTAATTTGAATTTATGACAAACGAATCCTTATAAAAATGTAACATTTTGATATTTTAAAACTTTTAACTAAAACTATTACGGACACACGGACACGCTGTGGACGTTTATAAACAAATATGGATGTTAATTTCGGTGTAAATTAGCATGAACTGGATGCAGTTCCACCAGAACGCCACTAGGCGGAGATTCTCCATCTAGATTTGTCGTGACCCTGACAAGGAGTAAGCAGTTGAAGATGGATGGATGGATGGATGTAACAGCGCAGCCCCAATTTGCAGGTACGAAGAACCAAATATACTCAATAAAAATCACACTTTTACATTTTTTCAGTTAAATAAAATAATTATATTTCCACACTTCTCTGTGTATGCTAGCTCATCAACTGGTAGATGGAGTTAACCTCCGTTTCAGACATCCATCCATCCAGCCATCTTCAACCGCTTACTCCTTTTCAGGGTCACGGGGGAACCTGGAGCCTATCCCAGGGAGCATCGGGCACAAGACGGGGTACACCCTGGACAGGGTGCCAGTCCCACACTCACAACCTAGCTAAAAAAAAAAAGCTACATTTATTTGAATTCAAGACAATTTAATACTTATAAAATCTAAATGTGGGATAATTAAAACTTAATTAGCACCAATGTACACTCTGATCGTGTCTATGAATAAACATGAGCGTCAATTAATTGTAAAGTAGCTTTGACCCAATGCAGTTCCACCAAATAACCACTAGGTGAAGGACTCTGCTGTACTGTTCAGATTTGCACAGATCACATAATACAGCAATAAAGACTCTCCCCCTAGTGGTGATCTGGTAGAACTGCACCGAGTCCAAAGACGTTTAAAGTGAATTTAGGTTCATATCTGAGCAGTGAGTACCGGGGTAAGCAGAGTAAAAAGGGCTCTGAAACACACTTTCCCATTGTTTCATTCTCACACGTGCACTCCATGGTTAAGAAAATAGATACAGTCTTTTATATATTATAAAATATAACACATGCTCACTTACATGCAACCTACATTTGTATTAAAAATGAAGCACATGCTCATTTACGTATACTGTATTTTCCAGACTATAAACCTCTAGACTTTCTGTCAGGCCTGAAAATATCTCTCCAAGTCTAAATGCTAAACCTTATGAAGATGTTCACCTATCCATAGCTTACCGTAAACACCCTATTACTCGTAATCCAATGAAATAAAAACATGCTAGATAGCATGTATGAATCATAACAGATGCTACAGGTTTTATAGTCTGGGGAATACATTGCACACACACACATTCTTGTTTCTAAGTATTAACACACACTTTATCGTTCATTTCACCTCCTGAAGAGGACAGCCTGTGAGTCTGAATGTGAAGATCCTGTTGATCAACAGCACAAATAAACACCAAGAAAATGGAGAATTAACAACGTAACAAAGTTGTATAGGTTACAGTCTTCCTTATAGTTCGTAAAACAGAAATGTCAGCTGTCACAAGTTGTTGTTTTTTTTGCATATTTATATTGTAATATAATCTAGTTTTATTGATTAACCATTTTATTTATTTATTACAAACGACTGGATTATAGCCCTGTTGGTTTTTGAGTCAGAATGTAGAACTTGAGCTTTCATCTTCTCTGTCTTTAAGAGCAAATCCACTCTTTGGTCAATACATCTCTCAATCATAGTGTGCATTAACAAGCGTTTCCCTCATTCTTCCTTCTCTCTCGTTTCCTATTCGGTCTATCCTCTCATGTAAGGACTGACATCGAGACGTCTATAGTGAAGGACATGCGTGTCTCATTTTCCCACCCCCAGTACTTTCCTCATGTGTTCGTACACCACGTAGGAGATGCTGACGGCAGGAATGACCTTGAGGAAGTTGGGCGCAATGCCGCGGTACAGTCCCACCACACCCTCCTGAGCCATGATGCTGCGGAACAGTGAGAGCATGGAGAGCTGAGGGGCACCTTTCACGGTCGCTGAGTGAGAGAGAAAGAGAGAGAGAGAGAGAGAGAGAGAGAACAAGGCTCCTGTCAGTTCATCCATCAATCAACCCACTTATTACTCAACATATTCAAGCACAGTCATTCCAACATCCATCCATCCCTCCCTCCAGCTATCCAGCCAACCATCTGTCTATCTATCCATCCAGCCAACCATCTATCTATCCATCCAGCCATTTATCCAGCCTACCATCTACCCACCGATCCATCCAGCCAACCATCTATCCCACCCAAGCATCCATTAATTCACCCAGCTATTCAGCCAACCATCTGAGCCATCCATCCCTCCCTCCATCCCTCCACCCAAATATTTAATACATTCACCAATAGAATTATTTGATCTATTAGCTTATCTATCATTCCTCATCTAGTATCCAAAACAGTCACATACTATTTTGTTACTCTATATACACTAAATGCATAAAAAAAAAATCCTTCCATCCATCCTCACTCTCTTACCCTGTGCCTGCATGCGGGTTCGGATCAGGGCGAGCGGGTACGATGCCAGCTGACCACATGTGCTGGAAACCGTACCACATCCGACCAGCACAAACACACCGGGGTCAGCTGAGCCAGAGCTGTGTCTCTGTAACCACACGTTCTTCAGGGTCTGAGAGAGAGAGAGAGAGAGAGAGAGACGGAGAAGTGGTGATTACACTAACCCGTCTTCACTCTCACAGCTGTTTAACATCACTGTTAACACTTCTGACTGAATATAAACTGCACACGGATCCACACACAGAGAAAAGCTGAACATCACAGTGTTCACGCACCTCGTAGACGGCCAGGTCAATGCCAGCGTATGGGATGATGCCCAGAATGTTTGGTACGTAGCCTTTATAAAATGCCAGCAGTCCCTCCTTATGTATTATCTGCCGAGCGCAGTCTAGCACGCCCGAGTACTGTCCGGTCGTACGCAGGGTTAGACGCGTCTTCAGCACCTGCACAGAGAGACAGACAGAATCAGTCTCTGCAGCGCCTCAGAGCAGTGTTCGTCCCGTTCCTGACCGAGTTCCTGAACATTCCACAGCACAAAGTGTTGAAGGTCAGGGTGGGCAGTGACACTACACAGATTTATCCTGTTCTCATGCTTGTGCTGCTTATAGTTTAGCTCTTTCTTATAGTTTAGCTCTTGTTACATGTGTAACACTAAATCTACTGGAAAATGAAGCCGTTTAAACCAGTGTTTCTCAGCTCGGGGTCCGTGGCATACTTACAGGGGGTCCTCTGGTAAAAGTGTGGGGGTGGGGTGTGTTGGGGGAGGGATTGTCTGCAAGAATCAGTCAGAAAGTGTTAGGGGTCCATGGCTGAAAAAGGTTTGAGAACCACTGGTTTAAACGAGCAGCTAAAAATCGAAAGCTAGACCCGACAGAGATGTGTAGGAGATCGATCCAGTGATAAGCTCACAGCCATGTTCGGCCGTTTTCTTTTTTACCTCCATGGGGTAAATGATGGTCTGCGCCGTGGCTCCTGCTAATGATCCAGCAATGAATCTCTCATAAACCTTCAGACTCCCTCGGTCTTTACTGCCGTGAATCAGCTGCTTTATCTGTAAAATCAAACCCGTTAAAGAGTCGTCGAGGACAACTAGGTTAGGGGTAATGGTTAGGGGTTTAGGGGTTAATGATTGTTACACAAGTTGTGTGTGTGTGTGTGTGTGTGTGTGTGTGTGTGTGTGTGCGCGCAGTGACCTGTTCGTAAGCGAGGAACTTGATGGCTGTTTCCGGGGCGATTTTGAGCACGTTGATGCCGTTTCCTCTCCACAGAGCGAAGAAGCCGCCCTCCTTCACCATCACTTTCAGCCCCTTCCACACACTGCCCTTATCCTTATCCAAGCTCTGACCATGAACCTACACACACACAAACACACACACACACCCCATTAACCACTGCCTCAGCCCAGTGAAGGAGGAGTCTCATATCATATTGTAAAATGAGTGTGTATGACATCTTAAAATGTACTTCTTATATATTAGACTGGTGATCACATATCAACATGAGTAGATATGCCAGATGTGTGTGTGTGTGTGTGTGTGTGTGTGTGTGTGTGTGTGCGTGTGTGAACTCTAACCTGCAGGAACACTTTGAGTCGGTCGAGAGGAGCCGTGCCAGTCCTGGAGACAGTTCCCGCCATGGCACCTGCCATCAGCTGCCTCCACACAAACCCCGACTGCCTCTCCTTCTCCGAGAACTCGTCAGGAACCGTCAGGAGATCCCCAATATCCAGGATCTACACACACACACACACACACACACACACACACACAGTAAGCAGTGAAGGAAAAGTTAAGTAAACTCTATATTGTATGTGTGTGTGTGGCTGACCAGAGAGCGTTTCCAGTAGAGGGCGATGTCCTCCACGCTGTGCAGAGGGTTAAACAGGAAATGGTCACGCCATTCCACCCAGTCGATGGTCATGGTGCCATCCTTGTCCATACTGTAGTGCGTGTACACACACACACACACACAAAATATACAGATATGAGATATGGGAAAGTTATAAGATCTAAATTTAAGTTACAATAAAGCATCCACACTATTCACAACCCTAAACCAACCAGAGAGCTCGCTGTAACCACGGAAACAGAACTGTTAGTGAAGTGTCTGTGGTCGGAACCAGAGGTGGGTTTTTTTTCTTTTAAGTGGGCGGAGTCACAGTTCAGCTCCATCACTCAGCCAGTTTTCATGGTGCTGACAAAAGTGTCATCACTGACTCTCACACACACACACCCACATTCATTCAAAACCACACACACTCGCATATAAACACACACACACACACACACACACACACACACACACACACACACACCTCTGCAGGATCTTGTTTGCCTCGTCCAGCGTAACCTCCACTCCCACATTGTGTAATGAGAGCTGGATCTCTCCAGCATCAATTTCACCTGTAAAACACACACACACACACACACACACACACACACACAGTTAAAGCCTGAGGTCAGTGAGATCTAGCCACAGCACAAATACAACATTCTCATTAACTGAGTCTGAGCGTGAGATGATTACAGAGCTAGCGATTAGACTGCTAACCGTCATTATTGCGGTCCAGACTGCTGAACATGAGGCGGAGACGCTTCTCGTGTGTGCGCAGGTACTGTGTAAACTCCTCACAGTCCAACTGTCCATCCTGGTTAGTGTCTCCTTCACTCACAATCTGCTGTGGGACAGGGCAGAGAGGAGGGAGAGAAGAGGGAAGAAGAGGCGGAGACGGAAAAGAAGAGACGGAGGCCCAGATTGGTTAGAAATTAAGGGATGAGGAAGAGGAGGAGGAGGAAGAGGAGAAAGGTGAGGAGGAAAAAGCAAGTTACACGATGCAAAGCCAACGTTGCGGTCAAACCAGGTCACATGACCTGCCACCAAGCACATAATCGCAACACCACACTTCCTTAAAGGAGCTTTTCCACCAGAGTACAGTATAGTACAGGCACAAGTCCCTGGTCCTGCACGGTACTTGTGCTGAGTCCTGAACAGGGATGTGTGGGTGGAGCTAGAAATATTCCAGACCACTGACTGGTCAAAAACGATCTATCAACAGACAACCGCCATTTTGGAAAAGGTCTACGGTTGTGTCCCAAATCATATGCACCACAACTTGTTGCTTCATTGAGAAGAGTGGTATGTGGTGAATACAATTATTTACTAGTTAAATGTAAATCAGCCACCACGCCACACTCTTCTGAGAAGCTCCTCCCACTTTCACACGTACCATCATGTGACAGGAAACAGACACAGGGTACGGCGAGGTCCGGATTCAGACTAGGAACTGTACTGTACTGTACAAAAGGTGACATCTGCAGAGTCGAGAAGAAGAGGAGGAGAAAAGGAGAACAACCCAATAGAAATAAAATCCCACAAAACCCTCCAGAGGTCATTCTGAGGAGCACAGAGATGTCCCGTTTCCTGCTTCCACCTGAAGACGGCTCTTCTGAGCGGAGTGACGTGGATGTGCTGAACGCTGCAGGTGATGGTCTGAATGATCTCACAAGCACAGTGTTCCTGAACAGTAGTTAGGATGAATACTATATGTAAAGAATAAAAGACTCTGGGTCACGCTCCATGAAAACTCTCTCGATACACGCGTCTCTCTCACTCTGTCTGGACGTGCTTTCTGCTCCACATGGACAACTTCCAAGTTCTTGACCTTTTTTCTTCCCTCAAGGACCAACGTGTGCAAACAAGAATGTGTGTGCGTGTATGTGTGAGAAAGAGAGAGAGAGAGTGAGAGAGAGACCAAAAGAGACAGACTGTGTGTGGTTTCAGTTTACACACGTCTGACCCTTTCACTCAGCCCAGACATGTGCAACACTGTCTCTCTCTCTCTCACACACACCAGTAAACACGCTTGTAAATAAACACACACTCGGCCAGTTTGTTGCTACGCAGTGACGTTACATACAGAGTCAGGAGCCATTTTGGATTCTACATCCTACGTACTGTGCTCCACAGGGAGGTCATTTGGGGTACTGCTTTATATTATGACAGCAGACTGAGGCTCCATCCCAAATCCCATACTACTATACTAAATAGAAGCATACTCCTAGGGCACAACATCACTCCTTCTACACCTTACATACTGCACACCAAGTCCAATAGGGTGTTGAGACTTGGATCTGAAGACTAGACTAAGGCTAAATCCCTCCCCCCTCCTCCCGAAAAACAGCTCCCTACCTTCTATAAAAGAACACTACCCCTATCTAGTACACATATTAGGGAGCAAGGAGACATTTAGGATTCCATATATCACCTACTGTCCTTTATTGCTTTCCAAGAGTAGACTAGGGCTGAATCCCAAATTGGATACTACTATGATAAGTAGTGTGTCAAAATATAGGGCTTATGGCACTTATGGCAGTTAGGGTAACCTGTCTCCGGAGCCACTCCATTTGATATATTTGGCTTCCTATTGTCCTTATGTGTCATAGGGCACTAAATAATAGCTTCTGCGCCCTACATAGTGCACACTAGTTCCAATACGAAATTGTTTACATTCCAGGTTTAAATCTGAACAGCAGACTATGGATAAATCCCAAATGCCCCCCATTTTTTTCTATGCCTCCAGTTGAGTGTACTTTTGGAGTTCTGTTTGGGATTGTAACTGAGACATGGAACATGGAGACATTTGGGAGCCTACAGTACATCTCACCTGCATCTCCAAGGAAGAATCATTTCAGGTTTCAACATACGACAAGGCCTGGGTCCTTACTTCTTATCCCCCCCCCCCCCAAGGGTTTAGGGAATAGAGAGCTCAGCTCTGGATTCTACAGAGCAGTGACTCCCTGCTCATACCTACTTCTCTATAAGCGCGCACTAACCTACTCCATAATGCAAATCTATAGGGAGCACTTTACACCCTGCTTAGTGCACTCCATATATAGACTAGGGTTCTGTCCCAAATCCCACAGTAAGTGCAACAGGCCCATGTCTCCTCGGCGTTGTACTTTTATTAAAGGTCATGGTATTAGATAGAAATGCGGGGTAGAAAACGTGTCACGTGGTTTGCAGTCACGACTCGTCGTTTCGGTTTCGTGTTGCAGTACCTCCACCCTGCTGAGACCGAGTAGCCTATATAAATGCACGCGCGCGAGAGAGAGAGGTATCTGTACCTGCTCCGCCGATGTGCGCGAGAGCAGTCCCCGAGCTGCCAAACCCGCCCTGAGCTCGTTAATGTCGACCCGTCCGTCTTTATTAGTGTCGAGCTGGTCGAAGATCTCGGTCCAGAGCCGCTCGCGCTCCGGGTCCGTTTCCGATACCGGTTCGTTCTCCAAGCACCGGGCACGCGACCACAAACACCACCCAGCACCGGACCTCCGAGGTTCGGCCATGTGTGTGCGTGCGCGCGCGCGGTGTCTCTGCGCCACCGTCCGCTTCGGTTTACTTTATTAGTGGGAAAAACATCGCGTGCACACCTTAGGTGGGTGAAATAAGATTCCAGAAAACCTGACCTCGAGGCGTCTCGAGAGCCGAATTTCCGGTTCCGTAAAAAAAAAAAAAAAAAAAAAAAAACCACTGTTCAGTAACGCACGCACAGCGGTGTTAAACAGCTGGTCTCTCTCGCGCACGCACGCTCGCGAC
>JAFFST010051929.1:99713-102213 GCA_022414735.1 Noturus placidus
CAGCTCTGCTACCATTGGTGTGTGAGTGTGTCTCATTTGTAAGTCGCTTTGGATAAAAGCGTCTGCTACATGAAGATATATATATATATATATATATAAACAGGTGTCCTCATTTGTAATGAATATTAAACTCGCTGAACTGTTCATATGTGTGTGTGTGTGTGTGTGTATTTTGTTTCTACAGGTCGGATCATCGCCCCGAAAAAAGCAGCAATAGTTCAACAACATAAACTTAAAAAGGCAGGTTTCTGGGCTTCCATGTCACTCATTCACACGCTGACATTAGAGGAGGAAACATACAAACACAGGCTGAGAGCGTAGACTAGGGGTTCACATACTTTTGCAGCCACTGACCCACCTGTACAAATTTATTTTAACATCAAATATTGTAATATTTGTGTGTCAAAGCCATAGTTTTCACTAAAAGAAACTTTGAAATGTAGTTTGAAGAGAATCTGTGTTCTGCTAAATTAAGTGGTTCAGCTGAAAGTCATAGAAGAATAAAAATAAGCAAGCAGCGATCTGCGGGGTCCAAGAACCCAAGTGTTAGCTGAACAAATATAAAGAGTATGGGGGGGAAATAACAATTCCTCTGATTACTGTAATTCTGACATGGTGTGAAGGAATAGATTCCATCAGTGAGTTTGTACATGTTATTGATCTAGATGAACCCATTAGGATGGGAGAAAAGTCTTGTACAAGTTCCAGAACTTCTATCGAGTTGCTGCCTGAGTAGAAACTATGGAAATGCATATGTAATCATGTACACGTTGTGCCGTCTGCATTAGGGTCTGGAGGTGGCCATCAGGAACAAGATTGAACATGAGGTGACTCAGAAAGCCAGCAACTCCTTACATAAGAGACTGAGTGTACTGAAGACCCCTCAGAGAAAAGGAGGAGCAGCAGGAAACACCAAAACTGCACCCTCCAAATAACAAATAAAACATCAGGCATGACTGCCTGCTTCTGCGTGTCATTCAGTTTAGGACCACTAGGTGGTGACAGAGCCTACATCACGACTAGGTCACGTTTGAAAAAGAATGCAGTCGCACATCTGGAAGTGGAGAAAGCAGCTCTTAAGCAGCGTGTATCAGATTTTACAGCAAGTGTGTTATTATTAGATTGATCACAATATTCATAACACCGTTATTCGAAATGGGTTCACAGGACTGTATATATCAGGGCTGTGAGGAATTCTCAGGGCTGTTAAAACATCCTCAGTTTGCACTGTAGTTTGTTTTAGGATAAACTTTAACTGGAGAATCTTCCCTTTGCTGTCAGTTCATATGGAGATGACAATAAAAACTCAATTCAATCTGCCAAGACAAGTTGTCTAACAAATAGATAATGGAAGCATCCAGAACTTCAATAAAAAAAAGACAATGTTAATCCTTTACAGTTTGGATTTATTTAAAGTCACTTTCCCATTAAAAAAAAAAAAAACCAAAACAACATCGAGCATGCCTTCAGATTTCTCCTCAGTCTTACTCTCTCGCTTACACACACACACACACACACACAAGGCTGTAAGTCGGTCAGAAGTGAAGTAGTCGTTGATGGTTAATCAAAAGTAGGCACTTTTGACCAAGACAGTGCTGTGGAACCCGTGCGAGCGGTGCTCTCACACTCGGTACTGTTTTTCTTAACGCTATGAACATCATGTATGAAAAAAATACAGATCTGTGCGTTCAGATATACTAAAAACATCTCTCCCGCAAGGTCCCGGTAATGCCCAGTCCATGTTTATTACCATGTGTTCGATTTTTTTCCTCATATTTGCATAAAATGTGCGCAAAACATAATATGAATGCAATAAATAAGTCATTAGGTACTAACAAGATGCTTCTCTTCTGATGGATAAAATATTTCACCAAGATGCGATGCAATACAATCGGGACGAGTACACAGATTTATTGACTTGAAGACTGTCAGGCCATGCCTACTCCACTGGGACTGACGCAGAGGCCATGCCTACTCCACTGGGACTGACGCAGAGGCCATGCCTACTCCACTGGGACTGACACAGAGGCCATGCCTACTCCACTGGGACTGACGCAGAGGCCATGCCTACTCCACTGGGACTGACGCAGAGGCCACGCCTTCCTCCTGATCATAAAATACTGTGCAGCACGAGGGAAGAGTTCCCGCAGAGCAGCGTTTTAAAGACGGGCATACTGTGGAGCGATTGACGAGAAACCGTTTGGGTCTTTCATTACAGCAATAAACTGTTCCTATCAGATGACAGCTTGTGAGGCAGATATGTGTGCATGCTTAAGATAAAGCTGCCTCGTTCAGTTCGTAATACGTGTTACGGGAATTTTTAGGCGTACAGATGTCCATGCAAGTACTAGTTTTTGGTCAAATTTGAGATCGCACTTAATCTGTAAGCGGGATAATGAATATTTCAACAGGCGTAAAGGAGCAGATTCGCTGTAGGCCTATAACAAAACATACGCCGTCAGGAAAGCTAACAACGAGCCAATGGGCTGCATGATCGTGA
>JAFFST010051929.1:107213-113743 GCA_022414735.1 Noturus placidus
TAAAACACACACACACACACAATTAAAAAACAACTTCTAGTAAGTACACAGTATAAGTAAATACAGGGTTGATATAAACAGAGGGTCAGCTGGTGTACCTTGATCCTGGTGAGGAAGAGCAGGAAATACTCAAACACGTTCTGCAGGAGCTCGAACCACTGAGCGAATGTCATCAGCCTCATCTGATCCTGCAGCCTGCAAAACACACACACACACACACACACACACTTAATTTGCGGTATGCTTTGAATAGGAAATCATTTGAAAATATAAAAGCTACTCACTTCACGACAGTGTCGGTGCCGATCTCCTCGATCTGAGACACTGACGTCACCACACACTGAACAAAACAAAACATGAAACACAAACGTGTCGGATTGACATCGAACAAAATACAAGAAAGTTCCTGGACGAACTCTCGCTTTAACCCTCGGCATGAACTCGGGTGGGGGAGGGGAAGGGGTCTTCACCTGTCTGACGATGCCCTTGGCCGCTTGCATCATCTCCTCGCTGTAGATGTCCAGGAAATCCAGCTTCCTCTGTCTCAGCAGGCCAAAGACCAGAGACTGCAGCCGGTCCTGAAACACACACACACACACACATACACACGAAGTCAGTGTATAATTTGGATTGGCAGCTCATCGGTCCTGAAACACACACACACACACACACACGAAGTCAGTGTATAATTTGGATTGGCAGCTCATCGCTGATATCCGCACTGATCAGGAATGTTTCTAGACAGCACTCAGATGTAGTGTGTGTGTGTGTGTGTGTACATGTGTTTCACCGACCTCCTGGTTCAGCGTGCTGCAGTTTCAAGCAATTTAAAGCAACTGTTGCCACAGATTCCAACCTCAAACAAGTGCCACACTCCCACACACACACACACACACACACATTTCACCTACATCTCCATGTGCTCGAGTTACATTACATTTACATTTATTCATGTAGCAGAAGCTTTTATCCAAAGTGACTTACAAATGAGACACACTCACACACCAATGGGAGCAGAGCTGCATGCAAGGTGCTAGCTTGCCATCGGGGGCAACTTAGGGTTCAGTGTCTTGCCGAAGTACACTTCGGCATGGGATCACCCGGGCCGGGATTCCAACCACCGACCCTACGATTAGTGGATTAGTGGACGACCCGCTCTACCGACTGAGCCACAGCCGCCCTAGAGTTAGAGCAGTGAGGCTCGTGCTCACATCAAACCAAAACGAAGGGAACCGGGGGAAGTCTATAAGTAAGGAATAAACACCGCCTCGTGCTGTTATTGTAAAATAATCGAGTATGTGCCTGTGATGACGTGGAGAAACTTAAATTTTTTTTAAATAAAGCACATATACATATACACATACACGTATATAAAAATATCGTTCTATAACTAAACGACCCGAAGTGTTTTTATTCCTTTTATACCACGGTCAAACGTTTGTGGACACGCGACTGAAATGTTTCTCGTGATGTTAAAAAGCTTCTGATCTGAAGGCGTGTGATTAAACGTGTGAAATCCGTGGCGTAGAGATTAAATATAATCGTGCCGACGTGTTCGTTTCTTTCATTAGAAAACTAACATTTTATTTACCAAATAATACACGGTTTAAAACGGACGACTCGGAGCGAAATATTCCTGAAAGCAGCCGAAAAGAGTCCGGCGTCGGCGTGAACTCCTTTAATACTGTTTAAAAAAACATCTCAGGGAAATTCCTCAAGAAATCGGGTGAGAAATCGCCAAGAATACATTTCTGGAAATTATAGGCGAAAAAGGCGTCTACTGAAGATACTAAACTAGGGGCGGGTCGTGGCTCAGTGGGTAGAGCGGGTTGTCCACTAATCCACTAATCGTAGGGTTGGTGGTTGGAATCCCGGCCCGGGTGATCCCATGCCGAAGTGTCCTTGGGCAAGACACTGAACCCTAAGTTGCCCCCGATGGCAAGCTAGCACCTTGCATGCAGCTCTGCTACCATTGGTGTGTGAGTGTGTCTCATTTGTAAGTCGCTTTGGATAAAAGCGTCTGCTAAATGTATAAATGTAAAATATTCAATTATTATGATTTATTTACCATTTTTCATTTTATCACAGTATAATTCCCATAATTCCATTTGTGTTACTCCAGAGTTTTGATGACTGAAGAATGAGTGCATCTAAACTTTTGAGCGGTAGTGTTCGACACGTCATACCTTTACATACCTGTAACTATATACCTGTAACTATATACCTGTTCGGATTACAATGTAACAGCTACAAACACTCATTCCCTCACCGTCCTTGTTTTCTCGCTCTCTCAATGACAAAAACAAAACAAACGCATCCCGTCATGTTACTGAGAAACTGCTTCCGACCAATCAGAATTCAGAGTTCTGCAGCGCTGTGGTGCGTGATAGGATACAACACCTTCTCTGGCACTTGGTTGTCATCCTCGAAGGCTCGGTTGAGGTCGCTCCTGGAGTACGTGGTGAAATCGGCCACCATCATCTTATCAATCAGCTTCTCCATCTCACACAGCTGAGAGCCCAGGTGTCTGTCACACACACACACACACACACACACACACACACACACAGAGAGAGAGAGAGAGATTAATCATGGTGTATCCTGCTAAAAGCTCTAAAAAAAATGTGTGCGTGTGTGCATGTGTGTACCTGAAGCTGTGGATGCCCTGGAGCTCCAGCTGCAGCACCTCCTTGGTGGTGTTGATGAGCTCCAGCGCGCCCACGAACTCGGAGGTGGAGAGCAGCAGCTGTACGGTGGGCTGCGTCTGCTGCACCGCCGCCATCAGCTTCAGTTTACCGTGCAGCGTGACGCAGTTCCTGCGCGTCACCGTGTGCCGCAGCGCCCGCAGAGGCCCGCGGATCATTGTGCGCCCCATGTCGGCCGTGTGCTCCCGCAGCGCTCTCACGGCGCCCGTCGCGTCGCATAGCTGCTCCTGCAGCTCGTGCTGAGACGACATGGCGTGGAAGAACGCCTCAGAGCGCAGAGAGATCTGTCTCGCGATGCTCACCTCCACCACGTCCAGGTAGTGACTCAGCTACAACAGGGACAAAGAAGAAAGATGGATTATCGAGCAGCTACAAAAGAGATGCCGTGATTGGTTACCAAGGTATATATATATATATATTATATATATATATATATATATATATATATATATACACACACACACCTTTATTATATATAAAATCATAAATAAATAAAATATCCGTGATTAGAAATAGCTACTGCTGTTCTACATCGTTACAGAAACGTAGGGTAGGAAGGCTTTAACGTGTCAAAAACAGAGACTCCGCCCCATAGCATTTCATCAGCTGCGTACTTTCTCCTGCAGTAACCGTGACGACGCAGCATCCCGGCTGCTCTTCCCACCGGCGACGCTGAAGTGCGACCATGGCAACACGGTGCTGAAGGTGGCTGGGTCGCTCAGTACAAAGTCAGGTCTCATGAAGATCTGTAACACACACACACACACACACACACACACAGAGAGAGAGAGGAAACTCGGTGAAAGAGGTGTCAGACACGGACAGATGGACAAACAGAAGCGCGTCTCGGTTCCTACCTTAGGCACCTGCTCAAGCTCCTCTTTGGCTTTATCTATGGAGAGATAAGAGAAGTATTTACATATCACTGCAGGCGAAATGGGCGGGGCTAATCTTGGGCAAAGCTAGTGCAAAGCAAGCGAAAACAAAAGCGAAATTTGAAACGAATCGGTGCAACGATCGTAAACTGATTATTACTGATTATATAACGTGTGGAAAACCGGACTCGTATGCGTAAAATGCTGCCGTGATAAACCCGCCACGCGTCCACATGAGGATCCTAAATCGAATCGTATCCTAGCAGAGTCGGGTTTCTATCGTATTTTACTGGAAGCTTGAGATTTACACCTAGTAAGTAAGCCGAGTTATAAATAAATACCAGTCTAACTGGTACCAACAAACTACCAAATCGAATCGCTGGAATTGGGTAGAAACCATCTTCGCGTCAAGGCTCTGAAAGACGCGGCGAATAATAATAATAATAATAATAATAATAATCATCCGGAACAGTGTGCGACTTTATTACGTACCGTGATTGTTTGTGATGTTGGGGATGGAGAGGTCGTCTTTGCTGGGGCAGATGTTTTTACACCGCTCGTGGATTTTCTCCCTCTGCACAACAACACACAACAATGAGAATGAACACGTCCTCTCGGACACCACGGACGTCTGAACCTGGAGTGCGTGATGGAGAGAGTGCTGATCTCATCAGCGAGTGTTGATGCAGAGGCCACGCCTCCTTCAACAAGGTCACACTATGGATTATTTCTACTCTCTCTCTCACACACACACACACACACACACACACACACACCTACCTACCTTCTGGCAGTGGCAGCACCTGAATAATTAACAGTGTCTGAGAGAGAGAGAGTGTGTGTGTGTGTGTGTGTGTGTGTGTGTATGTTACCTGAGCAGTGTCGTTCAGGTAGGTGCTGAAGTCTTCAGCTGTGATGTTGGGAAGGCTGTACGAGGGCGTCACCTCCCCTTCAGTGAAGTCCACTCCCCAGGTCTTGGTGAAGAAGTCGGACTCGCGCTTGGCCAGTCGCGGGTCATTCAGCGCCGCCGGCAGGTTCACCTTAGAGTTGTATACCGTCCATCGGTGCTGATCCGCCACCACTGACGGAGCATCGCCCAGCCCTCGCACCTCACCTGTACGCCACCATCACACACACCGTGTTATATAGTCTTACACTTCAGAGGATTTACACACACATGCATGTGATCCAAAGATGTTTCCACACACAAGCCCTCTTTAGAAGGGATTTGTTTGATATAATTGTTATGTTATAATTATTACTGAAGCATCTCTTTGATTTTAGATCAGTCCGAATCGGTCATGCCAGTTTTTATTTTATTTATTTATTTATTTTAAACGCCCGTCTGAAAACCTTACGCCATATTCTACCTGCAATAAAACGGCCAGCTGTGTACTAAATAAATCCAGTGTCGGAATATTCCGTGTCTGAACTGACATGTCGATAAAGACTGCGAGATATCCTGCGGAACACGTGCTTTTTTCTTGGGTACCCCAGGACGTGCTCGCCCTTTGCTTTTCTTCCTGCCAAAACCAAAACCCTGTGTTGACACATTCAAAAGGAAGTGGCATTCAGATGTGGGCTACGGTGACAAAAACGATCGTCACGTGGTGCTTTAAAACACCGAGAGTCAGGATCGCTTCACAAAAGAGCAGCGCCGCGGTGAAACCATGAGACGGAGATCGAAGATTTATTTATTTTTTTTACAAAAACGTATTTCAACGCAGCAATCGGTGTGTATAAAAAAAAAAATATACGTGACATATACGTGATCACAAGTTTCAGAAAGAAACAAAATAAACAAATTTAAAATAAGAACATCCCCAAAACTAACCCCCCACCACCACCTTTCTCTGAATGTCCATAATACTATGGAACAAGTCGAAAAAGCTCTTTAAAAACCCCACCCTGATTTCTGGGCACTGTAACACACACGTGTCCGACAAAGGGTGGACTCGGTAGTACGGACTCTCACCTGTAGGCTCCTTGGGGCAGACGTCAGGGAGAGAGCGTGGAGGTCTGTAGTGAGTAGATGAGCCGGTCAGGTCTCTGGGCTTCCGGCAGAGCCGGTCGGAGCCAGCGGGGCCCATGCCGGGCTGAACCACGGGCACCGAGCCTGGTCCGGACGCCATGGCAGCGCCGCTTCCTCACACCAGCCTCCAGCTGCGGGAGAATAAACCAGGAGATGGAGTTAATCCAAATGAACCCTTGCTGAAGGTCCAAAACATCGTGTTGTTCACGATCACAACACTGTGTTGCGTTGTATCCCTGATCATCTCCACTGAGCTCTATACCAACATACGAGTGGTCTTGTTTCTGCTGAGGTTACTATACGCGTGCTGTTCAGAGCGACTGGAAACGGAAGTGAAAGCGCTGCGGTTTCCACCCTGACACGCCTGAAGTTTCAGGAGATCTCGGTGAAATACGGCTAAACGTCGTCATGCAAAACAACACGCTGCATGCTGATGACGTGAACGCTTCGGTCATTGCTCAGAACCAGAACAGAAACTGATGACCTGTTAAGAAATGCACAGAGGAGGGAAAAAAACAGACGGTTATGACTCAAAAAAATGCTGAACGAGGCCCTTAGTGTCATTTCAGACACCATTCATCCAATCACGTAGCCTGCATTTTGGAGAAAAAGAAAAAGAACCTATACCAGCATGTGTGATGTTATTAATCTAAATATTTCCGCAGCCACCTTCATCAACTCACAGCACCGTCCCCATGGGCTTCGCTGAATAAAAGTGTTCCTTCAGTCAAACCGGGTCAAAAGAAAGAGAACTAAAACAATATAAAAACCACATTTTGTAGAACCCTACGTCTTCAGCAGGTATGTTCACATGTAGCCGAATAATCCGTTACATTTACATTTATTCACTTAGCAGACGCTTTTATCCAAAGCGACTTACAAATGAGACACACTCACACACCAATGGTAGCAGAGCTG
>JAFFST010051929.1:134268-160651 GCA_022414735.1 Noturus placidus
AAACGTAAAAAATCAGCAGGGGATCAAATACTTTTTTCCCCTCACTGTAATGGGAATAAAGCATGTGAAAGAGTGAATAATGCGGAATAAAGAGTTAATAACATTAATAAGGAGTTAATAACATTAATAAGTAGTTAATAATATTAATAAAGAGTTAATAACATTAATAAGTAGTTAATAACATTAATAAAGAGTTAATAACATTAATAAATAGTTAATAACATTAATAAGGAGTTAATAACATTAATAAATAGTTAATACCATTAATAAAGAGTTAATAACATTAATAAAGAGTTAATAATATTAAAAGTTAATAACATTAATAAGGAGTTAATAACATTAATAAATAGTTAATACCATTAATAAAGAGTTAATAACATTAATAGAGTTAATAACATTAATAGTTAATAACATTAATAAGGAGTTAATAAAATTAATAAGGAGTTAATAACATTAATAAAGAGTTAATAACATTAATAAAGAGTTAATAGCATTAATAAAAAGTTAATACCATTAATAGGGAGTTAATAACATTAATAAATAGTTAATAACATTAATAAAGAGTTAATAACATTAATAAGGAGTTAATAACATTAATAAAGAGTTAATAACATTAATAGAGTTAATAACATTAATAAAGAGTTAATAACATTAATAAGGAGTTAATAACATTAATAAAGAGTTAATAATGTTCTCCCGCGAGGACGTTTGTCTTATTTTTTTTAAACAGATGTTCCTTCGCGGAAGTTTTTGATGCCTTCGTTTTTGAAAACTCCAACCCGGTAACCTAGCAACCACCGCTTGGTGCGCGTCGCCGGGGGCGCGCCCCAGTCCGCGCCGCGCGCTCCCGTTACATAACGCCAGTGTTGTGCCACAGCGCCAAGGCAAACAGTGAGTTACCGGGGCTGCGGGCTGTTGTCGCGCTGCCATGGAGACGGTTTCCACGCGCACCGGCGTGTTTACGATGTGTTTTAACTGAACTCCCGGCCTGAGAGAGGAACAATGAGCGCGCGCGCACTCACGTGAGCATGCGTGTTCGCGCGCGCGCGCGCGTGTGTGTGTGTGTGAGAGAGAGAGAGATAAGGAAGAGATGACAGATAGCCGTGTGGTGTGCTGGACAGATTGTCTTGGTCTCTGACCTGGAGGAAACCACTGTGAGTGAGACACACGCACACACACACACACACACACACACACACACACACACACACACACACACACACACACACACACACAGTGTATGGGTTCACTGAACAAGTACTGTTTCCATTTATACACTCCACATGCTCCAGTGAACACTTCACACACACTTCTTGTTACTTCTTACGCCTTTCGTCTCCTTCTCCTTTTTTATTGTCAGTGTTTTTCTTATTCTCTGGATTCTTCCATTACACTCTGGATATTTTTACTTATCATTTTTCATTTCTATCTTGCGCTACTTTCTTTTGTTCTTTTTATTTCTCTTTATCCCCATCTTCACTTCTTTACTTCACTTTCTTGTGCTGCATTGCTTCATCGTCGACGTAGTAAAATTGCCTTCATAAGGAAAATAATCTGTCAGGATGATAAACAGCCCAGAGGAAGGTCCGGATGTTTGTCTGTTTGAAAAATCCCTCAGTAATAACAGTCATCCCAAACATCAGCTCTGTCCAGTGCGTCCTGCAGTTAGTCTGAGTTTGCAAAGATGACTTCTGAGAACAATTTTCTTTTAATTTCACGAGCGGTAGTGGTTACCCATAAACCCCAGGAGGGAAAAAGAGTTGCAGACTGCAGTGTGCATTAACAAATGAACGTGTAGAGAAGGAACAATGAATAAATGTTATCAGGTTTTCTCGCTCATCTCGCATTATCTGTATCTCTATCTTGTCCAAGTGTTGGTCCGAGCTGCTATGGTATGTCAGTTTCCTGCCAAGCATTAATAAAATGTTATCTTATCTCATAAACAAACTGTAAACATTGACACCTGTCGCCATGCAGCTCGTCCTTGGTTACGTGTGCGTGAGCGGATTTTATGGTTCTTTCGTTCCTGCACACTGATGAGTCTGACAGTGCCGGTCCTAGTCCATTTGGTTCCCTAGACGGGATTCATTCCCAACGCCCCCGACCACACACCAAAATTCTACGACACTCATTTCTCGTACTCAATAGTATTTTACTTACTTCAGTAATAAAAAAAATTATCAAATAAGATAATTTTTTGAAAATAAATAGCCATGTGGACAACAGTACAATACTACTAAACTAAATGTCTACGATGGAGAGAAGAGAGACCCTGTCCTCACTATCCGCTGCAGGGTGAGGACCAGGTGAGGTTCTCTCAGTTTAGGTGAACACCAAGGAATTTGGTGCTCTTGACGATCTCCATGGAGGATCCGTGGATGTTCAGCGGAGAGTGGTCACGCCATGCTCTCCTGAAGTCAACAACCATCTCTTTAGTTCTATCCACTTTGAGATATAGTTTGTTGACTCTGCACTAGTCCGTTAATCGCTACTCTCTGTATACTGACTCATCGTTCTTGCTGATGAGACCCACCACGGTCGTGTCATTGGTGAACTTGATGATCTGGCTGGAGCTATGTGTTGCTGCACAGTCATGAGTCTTTTGGGGCGGCTGTGGCTCAGTCAGTAGAGCGGGTTGTCCACTAATCCACTAATCGTAGGGTTGGCGGTTCGAATCCCGGCCCGGGTGATCCCATGCCGAAGTGTCCTTGGGCAAGACACTGAACCCTAAGTTGCCCCCGATGGCAAGCTAGCACCTTGCATGCAGCTCTGCTCCCATTGGTGTGTGAGTGTGCTCTCATTTGTAAGTCAATTTCTAAAAAAAGTTTCTTTTGTAAGTAAATGTAAAATGATATTTCTGTAAAGCTGCTTTGAGACAATGTCCATTGTAAAAAGTGCTATACGAATTGATTAATTAATTAATTATGAGTCAGCAGAGCGAATAGCAGTGGACTGAACACACAGCCCTGAGGGACCCTCATGCTCAGTGTGGTGGTGCTGGAGGTGCTGTTCCCGATCCGGACTGATTGAGGTCTCCCAGTCAGGGAAGTCCATGATCAAGCTGCAGATGGAGGTGTTCAGGCCCAGTAGGTTCAGAAGTCAACCAATCCCTGTCTTCGTTGTAAATCTGTCATCTTAATAATTTAACACCAAAAAAATGACAAATGACATAGAAATTGTAATAAGCTTACTTTTCGTTTTTCTTTTCACGCTTCGCCTCGTCTTCTTTTTTTCTAAATTGCGCTGCCGATGTTTTTTGTGGCTTAATTTTGCAGTCCATAACGCCTTAAAACTTAGCTAAATCATTACCACTGACACTCACACACACTTCACAGTCACACAGAGACACCAGCGGTGATGACTGAAAAGTATGATGTACTTTTAATTTGATTAAAAAATTTATATAAAATGATGTGTGTTGTGTTGCACTTACAGCCTTGCACACACTGCCGCATATTTACATCGGCACTAGGGGGCGCCAACAAACAAACTTGACCAAACAAACTTCTGAGGTAATTAAAGACATGAGGAATGTTAAATGTGCCTCTGATTCAGTGGGGCGGCGGTGGGGCGGCATCCCAAATATGGTGACGCTTTAGGCGGTTGCGTATGATGTCTAATGAATTGATCGGCCCTGGAGTCTGATGAGGCTCCAGGCCATGGCTCATAATGAAATCTTCTGATGGTGCGGTCTTGGGAGTCCAACATGTAGTTTGTGGCATTAAATGTCATTCAAAGAGTGTGCATAATGGTGGCAGCATGTTCGGCCTCTTCTTTATGTCTAATTATATCTCAGGCATTATTCCAAGAAGAGAATCGACTACAGTCTCAGAATAAGCTGCTAAACTGTACCTGTCACTGGGTTGGTAGTTTTAAGCTTGGCCTACATCAAACTTAGAGACTTTTCTTAAAGGCTTTAGAGGGTGCTCTGCACCAAAACACAATTCCAGTAAGTTGCTACTGTTTCACAGTCTCCCTGTGACCACTTAGGTTTCCTCCAGGTTCTCCGGTTTCCTCCCGCCTCCTGAAAATATGGGTATGTAATTTCACGACTCGAAATTGTTCTTAGGTGTGAATAAGTGCCTGGATGGTGTCCTGCCATGGACTGGCATCTATCTAAGCGTGTTCTTTTATAAAGCTGGATCAACAGAGAGACTGAAATCACAGCGCCATCTGTTGGCCATGTGATCGACATTCACTTACTCAGCATGAGACACACCCGTGGTCTTGAGGGTTAAAATCAACCGTTACAAGGAAGTGTACATCACAGTGTGCATGAGTAAATTATTAGAGAACAAGGGCTGATGGTAACGTCATGCTAACTTGGGTAATTTAGAAATATGTTATTAATTGGTGTGAGTGTGTATGTGATTGTGCCCTACGATGGACTGGCACCCTGTCCAGGGTGTACCCCGCCTTGTGCTTGATGCCTCCTGGGATAGGCTCCAGGTTCCCCCATGACCTTGAAAAGGAGTAAGCGGTTGAAGATGGATGGATGGATGGAAACAAAAACAGTCCGGTTTATGAATTTGCTAACAGCTTCATTAATGAGTTTGAAAGCAGTTTTGTCTGATTTATTTGGAATGTACAGGTGTTATTCTTCTTTATCATCTTTTTTTATTCATCTTTTTCCTTTATTAAATCATATATCTATTATTTTTATCATCTATCTATCTATCTATCTATCTATCTATCTATCTATCTATCTATCTATCTGTATGTATATACAGTGCTGTGAAAAAGTATTTACCCCAGCCTGATGTCTTCTGTTTTTGTTTATATCTCATACTAAATAGTTCTTCAAACAGAATACAACAACACAAAACAAAGGCGACGGGAGTAAACACAAAATACGGTTGTTATTTTTTTTATTGAAACAAACAAAAAGAAAAGTTAGCTAACGCCAACTAATTGCTCCTCAAATTTAAAATCCCTGCCCGAGCCCTGTCACGTGTTTCAAACGAGGGAATATGATTGGACGGTTTTTTCGCCTTCAAACGCCTCCACAATCACGTGATCATACCGGGCGCGTGCTGAGGCACAAACTCCAGCAGTTTGTAGTTTTTTCCCCAAGATGGCGGAGCTCAGGATGCGGGAGGAGCTCGTGAGTATTCTGAGGCGAGATGACCGCAGTATGCCCGTGTTGAACTCTACGTGTGTGTGATCAGGTTCTCTACAAGCAGGTTTAGAGTTCAACCGTGTTGATATAATGATTAATTATTGATTTAATTTGCTGTTTAGTATAGCTTTGACATTGAATGATTTTTGGGTGTAAACAGACTCCTGCATGTGCGTCCTACTCGAGCATCTCATCACTGAGTCTTGAGTCTGTACAGGTAAATAATACTTTTATTTATTCATTTTTGGTTTCAGAGGTCTTCATCCCCTAACAGGAAGCTGGACAGCTCTTTTAGAGAACCTGCATTTGGTTCCCCCAGCAAAGATGAACAGCAGCTCCTGGTAATGAACCGACTTCCTGTTGTAGCTCAAAAAAACAATCAGTTTGTGGTTAATCCTTAATGACAAGGACAATAAGAAGTCTAAACTCTCATTTTAATACAAGCCCGGAGCGCTTTACGGAAATAAAACACCACGGCCTAATACAAATTAAGAGTGGTGTGTGTGTGTGTGTGTGTGTGTGTAGAGAGTTTAAGAGCGTGGTTATAAAAAGTGTGTTTCGAGGTGGTCAAGCTTTAAGAGTGCCATTTCCATTGAAATATTTTGTTACGTCGTAACATAACCGTGTATTTTGTACTAGTGTACGAATATTTCTTACTTTGTAAGTGCTTAATTAAATGCACAGTCTGAGGAGGAGTAGGGCAGGTTTTTATTTTAGACGTGTATGTGACAAAAATAAAAAAAAATCCTGAGTAAGGTGGGAAATTTTACCCAGCTTGGAAAACCATGCTGTCATGCTGGTACAGGTTTGGGTGTTTTGGGTCCAGTGAAGGGAAAGTATAATGCTAGAGCGTACGGAGACGTTGTGTGGTTCAGACTTTGTGGGAATAATCTGGGGAAGAACAACATATGGGTGTGGTGATTAGGGGTGTACAAACTTTTGTCCGTGTTGAGTAGCGTAAACCTAGAATTTCCGTATGAAAGACTAATGAGTACCTTTTTAAAACTCGAATATTTTAAAAGCCTCTCCGCTTTAAACGTGGTGTTGTCTCTATAGTGGGAATTCCTGTTTTAAATGCTGGAAAGTTTTTGGGAATGACTCGGAGACCTGAGTCCCTATATCGGAGACCTTATATCTGAATGTTCATCACTGGACTGGACTGTAACATACAGTCTGGATATAATTACCTGTTTGTTTAGGGTTTTTAATGATGGTTTGCAGGAGGGGGAAAAAAAAATCAGGTTATATATTATGTGTTTGGGTCAGGCAGTGCCGTTTTGTGGAAGTATCCGAGGTGGGATGCGACCCGGGAAGAAAATCACCATAATGGGCATCGTGGATCCAGAACCAGATGGGTGAGAACATGAGCACCAACGCACACATACACCTACACTCATCCTGCTCTTACTGATGAGTAAATACTGAATGAGATTGTGACCGTGTGTGATGTGATTGGTCAGTTTTGACATCAGCCTGACGTGTGGGTGTGACGACGTGGCGCTGGAGCTCAGTGCGAGGTTCGAGGATCGCCAGCTGCTGAGGAACGCGCACGTCTCGGGCTCGTGGGGGGAGGAGGAGATGGCCATCCCCTTCTTTCCATTCCTCCCAGGACAGCCGTTCAGGGTATATGATCGACATCATATTAAATTAAATCTGTTCTCACTGGGCGTGACTTAATATTTTAAACAGCGCGGATGTGATGCATATATACAGTACACAGGTGAACTGTTTAAACAAATGCTCTATCTTCAAAAGAAAACTGGTTTGTTGTCAAAAGTGGAATGCTAGTTGCGTTACCTGCTGATAAGTGTTTCCATGGCAACCAGTAGTAGGAACGGCTACTTTTACTTTCTACATCAGCTTTCAGTTTTTCCCTGGGCCACTCGGAATCGAAGAAGCCGTTTCTGATGAAGGCTGCGTGGGAGGGAAAACTGCTGACAATGGCCTTGCACTCGATGAGGGTGGAGCTTGCAAATGCGTTCTCCACGCCCACTTTGCACTGAAATGTGGTATTGATGCAGATTGTGTGACCTTTTGGTGTTATTTCGTGAGCTATGCTTTCATGTTATTTTTCCAGCTGGAGATTCACTGCGAGCACCAGAGTTTCCGTGTGTTGCTGGACGGTCAGCCGCTGTTCGATTTCTGTCACCGCGTGCGCTCGCTTACGTCCATCGACACCATCCAGATCAGCGGCAGCCTGAGCCTCACCAAACTGAACTGAGTTGGAGACGATCAGCCGCTCACGCCAGCCGGACTCTGTGCGTATCTTAACACCGAGCTGGATTGGACCTCTCGGCAAGAACGTTTCTGCGAACACAGATTGATCGTAAGAGACCAGTCTCTCTCAGTGAAAGGACTGGTGTCGTCACTGTCTTCTCATTTGCTGTGTTTGAACTTGTGAAGTTGCGGCTGTTACTATGAATCGCTTGCACACACCAGCAAGGGTACCTGTAGTTAATCTAGCTTTTTTTTCCCCTTCTCTTTTTTTTTTATATGTTTTATAGTCATTAGCGCATCATTCAGTGCTGACACTGAAGAGAACAGGATGTAGGTGTTCGTGTGGTGGAGAAGACACCGGGACTGGGTATTTTCCAGACTACCCTTAACTCGCCGCTAACACTAGCCATGTGGTAAAGCCCACAGACGTGCTAATGGAATTTAGCGTCATCATGGCCACAATGAAATAAAATCTCCTTTATAAAGTGAATATTTGTTTAATCCTGATAGAAGGATTAAGATCAGGACTGTTGGGCTTAAGTACAGCAGCACTAACGCTGAACTACAATGCACTACACCACACTACTAGACCAGAAGGGGGCGCAGTTTGTAACGTTTAGACAAGGCCAGTTGCAGCTGGAATAAAACCATTTCCTCCACCCTCATTGTTAAAAGTAAATATCCCTTAAGTTAATTTCTGGACTAGATCGTGTAAAGAAAAACCTAAGATGAAAAGATTAAAAAAAGAAGCGCAAAAAGCACTGCATGGTAATACATGGCAACAATTTAATATGTATTTCTTTTCCAAAAGTGCCTTTGAAGTTTTACGACTGTTTCGATGTTACATACTGCACCTTTTAAAAGAATAATTTGTCCAGAACTAAAAACGACAGCAGTTTTATTCCATTACCCTGAATATAGTCCATCAGCCAAGGCATGTTTTTAGGATTAGAATTTTTTCTCTTTAGATTTGCACTCGAGCCATGAGGCTAATATGGGCAGCAGATTATCATTGTGAACAAAGTTGCACATGGCTGCTTTAAAACCATCCTCTTAGAGTCTTAAACGTCAAGTTCTGACCAGTATGTCGGCGAATCTGAACAGTGACTCTGTGTAACTGGAATTAAATACATGTATAGAATCAGAGCAAAAAGGAGAGACTTAACAGTGTTCTGAACTGTTCAGGCGTGCGTGAATAACCTCATGCAGAGCTTGGTGAGCTTTCCAGACTGAAGTCGATGATAATAATAATAATGAGTAGAAGCTCAGGAACACGGCAGAGCGCTGATGTAACTGTGGACCTAAACAAATCTAATATATGGCGGTGTTTTGTCAGACATTCCAACTCCAGAATACAGAGGTGTAAATAAAATGAAAATATTGATCAAACGAAGGCATTTCATTGTAAAGCATTTTGTGATTTTTGTTTTAAATACTTCTGTCATTTTTGTTTATTTCATAATCACTACTCAATTAAAGCCTTGTCCTGCTCATCAATGCTGTGGTCATCATCTTATTGGTCAGATTAACAATGATGAAGCACTTTAATAGTCATGAGTTGTTTTGACTCTGATAACACACACACTGATGCACACTCAGGTCCTGGACATAGAGGTCACAACTTTATAGGTTTTCAAGCCCATGAAGATTTCGATAACTGTTCCTTTCCCTGCAGAATTCCCAGTAGATGTTGGAGAGTCTGCTGTCTCATTCTACTTCCTGTTTTTCCTCATTGTCCGTCTTATCTTTTTGCTCCTGACTTCTTCCGCATGCCTTTCTTGAGCAACTAATGTACACCAGGCTGCCACTTTATTAAGCTAAACATTTCGCGGGGTTAACAATAAGATTTAAGAATTTTCCATTTAAAAAGAGTAAAGTATTTGTTTACTCATACTTTTACATTGTTACATAAACATTTTAAATAATAATAATAATCACAGATCTAAAAAACCCAACATCAAATATCAACTTTTTTCAGTATAGGTTAATAATTAAGAAGTTTATATTAAATTAATATAATGCTTAATGATCTCATTCCCATGCCTTTATTATCTCAAGGTTGGCCTTAATCTTATTCCCATGTCTTAAATATCTAAATCCTGTGCCTAAATGATCTCATTCACATACCTTAGTTATCTCATTCTCATGACTTAATCTCATTCCAGTGCCTTAGTACTCTCATGCCTTAATCATTCCCATGTCTTAATTATCTCATTCACGTACCTTAGTTATCTCATTCCTATGCTTTAATTATCTTCCAATATCTTAATTCTCATTCCCATGCCTTAATTATCACATTCTCATGTCTCAGTATCTTTCATCTCTTACTCATTCTCTCACCCTAATTATCTGACTTATACCGTATCACATTCCCATGTCTTAATTAATTCTCAACATGCCTTAATTTTATTCTCATGTCTTAATTATCTCATTTGCATACCTTATCTCATTCTCTTACCTTAATTATCTCATTCTCATGCTTAATTATCTCAACATGCCTTAATCTAATTCCCATGCCTTAATTATCTCATTCTCATGCCTTAATTATCACATTCCCATGCCTTAATTATCTTATTCTCATGCCTTAATTAACACATTCCCATGCCTTAATTATCTTATTCTCATGCCTTAATGGTCTAATTCTCATACCTTAATTGTCTCATTCTCATACCTTAATTATCACACTCGTGCCTTAATTCTCATTCTCATGCCTTAATTATCTCATTCCCATGCCTTAATTATCTCATTCCCATGCCTTAAATATCTAATTCCCATGCCTTAATTATCTTATTCCCATGCCTTAATTATCTCATTCTCATGCCTTAATTAGCTTCTGCCCATGCCTTAATTATCTCATTCTCATGCCTTAATTATCTCATCCCCATGCCTTAATTATCTTATTCCCATGCATTCTCATTCTCATACCTTATCACATTCTCATGCCTTAATTATCTTATTCCCATGCATTAATTCTCATTCTCATACCTTAATTATCACATTCTCATGCCTTAATTATCACTCCCATGCCTTAATTATCTCATTCCCATGCCTTAATTATCACATTCCCATGGCTTAATTATCTCATATTCATGCCTTAATTATCTCATTACCATGGCTTAATTATCACATTCCCATGGCTTAATTATCTCATTCTCATGCCTTAATTATCACATTCCCATGGCTTAATTATCACATTCCCATGCCTTAATTATCTCATTCCCATGGCTTAATTATCACATTCCCATGGCTTAATTCTCATTCTCATGCCTTAATTATCTCATTCTCATACCTTAATTATCTCATTCTCACGCCTTAATTAGCTTATGCCCATGCCTTAATTATCTCATTCCCATGCCTTAAATATCTAATTCCCATGCCTTAATTATCTCATTCTCATACCTTAATTATCTCATTCTCATGCCTTAATTAGCTTATGCCCATGCCTTAATTATCTCATTCTCATGCCTTAATTATCTCATCCCCATGCCTTAATTATCTTATTCCCATGCATTATCTCATTCTCCTACCTTATCACATTCTCATGCCTTAATTATCTCATTCTCATGCCTTAATTATCTCATCCCCATGCCTTAATTATCTTATTCCCATGCATTATCTCATTCTCATACCTTATCACATTCTCATGCCTTAATTATCTCATTCCCATGCCTTAATTATCTTATTCCCATGCATTAATTCTCATTCTCATACCTTAATTATCACATTCTCATGCCTTAATTCTCATTCCCATGCCTTAATTATCTCATTCCCATGCCTTAATTATCACATTCCCATGGCTTAATTATCTCATTCTCATGCCTTAATTATCTCATTCCATGCCTTAATTATCTCATTCCCATGGCTTAATTATCACATTCCCATGGCTTAATTCTCATTCTCATGCCTTAATTATCTCATTCCCATGGCTTAATTATCTCATTCCCATGGCTTAATTATCACATTCCCATGGCTTAATTATCTCACTCATGCCTTAATTATCTCACTCATGCCTTAATTATCTCATTCCCATGGCTTAATTATCTCATTCTCATGCCTTAATTATCTCATTCCATGCCTTAATTATCTCATTCCATGCCTTAATTATCTCATTCCCATGGCTTAATTATCTCATTCTCATGGCTTAATTATCTCATTCTCATGGCTTAATTATCTCATTCTCATACCTTAATTATCTCATTCCCATGGCTTACTAAGCTGTCACTATTACTTAAAGATCTCGTTCTCTTGCGTTACCACAAAAAAAAAAAAAATCAGACATTCGCTCAACATTAAGTCCAAAGTGTACGTCTAAGTTCAAGACAGTTTAAACCACTACCTCCGGCCGCGCGCTCACCTGGCCGCGGTGCGCATGCGCAGGAAGACGTGCTCTTTAAACCAAACACTTCCTGGTGCTAGCAGTAAATTCCGAGCTGGTTTCTCACTCAGACTTCCCGTTTCAGAGCTGCTCTCGGACCCGAGTTAGTGTCGTCAGTGTGGACACAAGGCCGGACACAAGGCCGGACACAAGGCCGGACATCATCCATTAACGCCAGAGCAAAGGGAAATGTCTAACTAGGCGAATAGTTCACCACGGTCAGGGAGAGAGCCGAGACAGACGCGCTAGCTTAGCCTAGCTACCGTTAGCCAAACAGCCGGCTGTGTCTCAAAGCTCTCACCGTGTAACACTTTATTTAAATAATAAAAATAAAAGAGCCATGATTTAATTTTGAAGCATGGGAGTGTGGCGCCAGCATCCATAAGGTACGTTGATGTCGGATTTGTTTTCCTCGGTATAGCTAAAGCTAGCTAGCTAGGAGGAGAAGTGGAGCCTCGAGCCTGCTAATGTTTGTTAGCTAGCTAGCATTATCCGGGAGGTCCAGGGTGGACTGGATTGTCATGGGAACCCATCTTTCAGCCCAGTGACACGCAAACATTTCTGCTGTTTCGGCTCGTCATGGTCGTTAATTAAGCCACATGCCACTGAAACCGTAAGCTAAGCTAATCCTGTTCAGCTGGGCTGGGCCCTTTAGCAAACACAGGCAGGTTCGGAAACACGTCCAGAGTCGCTCATTTTCCTCCCAAAGCCTGTTTTAACACGACACGAAGAACAACTTTACCACGAGCTGTGTTCGGTCAGGGTTACAACCACAGCGCTGGAGAATTCTGCATTCTGATTGGTCATTTTTTCTGTAACAGTGGTTCCGGCTGTAACCCGGCTCACGCGCTCGTTACGGTTCCTATAGCAACAGCTCATTCACTCCGACTTGTGTGGTGCTTTCTTATTATGGAACATTTTCACCGCTAAGAACTGTCTAACTTCCGGCGTGTTCCTTAAAGTAAGGACACGTTTTACGGAAGGAGTCTCCAGTGTCAGCTCTTGGTAACAGCTGCAAGTCCTATAATAAAGGTTTTTTTTTTTAAAGGGTAAGGACAGGTTTTAAACCGAGGAGTAGATTATTGTCCTGTGACGGCGCATCCTTGAAGCTAGTTGTTCGTCTTACACCGCAACAATTTGCAAACGGTCACAATTTTCTCAATTTGTTGCTAATTTACTCGTGAAACAAGTTGGTTCCGGGTCTCGCCGCTATAAACCGTCGCTCTTTGTTTCTCTCTCGATTCAGAAGCATCTTGCGCTCTTGAGAAACCGCTCAAACCGCAGCGTATCGACGATAACACTAGGGCCGGGCGATTATAGCGATGTAATCTCGATATCGTAATGAACGATTACACAGTACACTTTTCTGAGATATCGTTCAAGGGCCGTTTGCTTATTTTTATCTATCTTTGTGGACATTTTCCTGGCTAAATTATACGTCAGGATAGATGTTATATATCATAGAAATGTCCCCGAGTATCGTGATGTGATGTCCGTATCGCTTTTTTTAAAGAAGTCCGTACGGACGAGCCGTTACTATAGGGCGGCTGTGGCTCAGTTGGTAGAGCGGGTTGTCCACTAATCCACGAATCGTGGGATTGGCTGTTCGAATCCCGGCCCGGGTGATCCCATGCCGAAGTGTCCTTGGGCAAGACACTGAACCCTAAGTTGCCCCCAATGGCAAGCTAGCACCTTGCATGGCAGCTCTGCTACCATTGGTGTGTGAGTGTGCACTTGTAAGTCGCTTTGGATAAAAGCGTCTGCTAAATGAATAAATGTAAATGTATAGAAACTATAACGGATCAGAACGAACGCCTCCTGAGACTTGCAGGTGCACTACCGTCAGAGCTGCTGTTATGGGAAACTAATCAACACCGAACACGCTGAGACCGCGTGCATATCGTGTGATTATTGACATGCGATTACTTTCTTTTCCTTCTTCTGTTAAAGCTTATCAGCACTTCACAGCTCAAGGTCACGATGTCAAAGCGGCTGCTGGTTAAAGACGCACAAGCTGGTGGTTTCTTTGTTCCTCTTACCTACTGTAGAGTAAATACAGTCTGTAGACACTTCAGTTACAATAGGAGTTTTATTTGTCTTGGCTCTCTGCTCTCCGCTTGTTCGAGTTGTTCTCTGGATTGTGGCTTTTTTGTTTTTCCTTCCTCCCCCTCTTCAGACTCTCACTTTCACCCATTATCAGATAATTACAGTCGATTGAAAGCGCAGTCCATCTGTCTGCGCTCCGTGAAAGGCTCCGTTGATTTAATTTAAGCTCGAGAACAAGGCGGGAGTGGATAAATAGGCGCCGGAGCGCTGTAGAACAACACGCTGGGGTCAGCGGGACTTCTTCAGGAAGGGGAACGAAAAAACTATGATCGTAAGCTATTTTAAACTGGCGTGTGTGCTGGAACGTGAATAAAGATGGTGAATGAGGCACAACCCCAGCATACTGATGTTCTTTCAGGTTCTACTCCACCAGGAAGCTCAAGTTCCATGAAAACACAAATGCATACATCTCTGATTTGTTCAAATAGAGCAGACCGTATGCATCCCTTTCCTTTAAACTGCTGCAGAAATTGTTGACATGAAGCGAATAAATAAACCAGCACAAGTCTCAGCGTTGTATAGAAACGTTGTTGCTTATTCGGTTCGTTTCCTGCGATTTAATTTGAAATGTACTCGATATTAATCGGTGTGTCCTTTCCCAGGTGCGACTTTTCGGCTGCTTGATCATCGTGGAGACGCTATGGAGCCAGACGTGATCCACATCTATTCGTCCTCACCTCCGCCCTTGGAGGAAGGCGCCGACGAGGACGACGATGAGTTCAGCGACTTCACCGGCGTTCCCAGCAGCGTCAGCTTCACGGAATTCGAGACGCCCATCACGTTCAATCAGCTGCAGGCACTGAACGCGACGTCGCCACCGGAGTTAATTGGTAACGGGCGAGTTGTCGGACTTAACAGACCGGCAATTTCGAACGGCAGCCAGGGGGCCGCGCCGGCTTGTCGGACCGTCAGTGTGGAGGAGCTGAAAAAGGTTACGGAGCGTCCGCACGGGGCTCACACGAACTTTTCAGACTTTCAAGGAAATGCATGGACCGGTAGCGATGCTGTGGACTGCAACGGAGGCGGCAACGAAGTTCTCACGAATGGCTTTGCGGATTCTGGCACAGAGGGAACTCCTCCCTCACGTCATATACACAGGGAAACGGGCCCCTCGGTGGGTCGTGGTCCCGATGCGATCCCCAGTGACGGTGAAGAGGATTTTGCGGATTTTGCTGCTTTTTCGAATGCTGACGTTCCAGGTCACACGGACAGTGGTGTGAACTGGGGAAATTCAAACCATGACGTGAGACTAGCACAAGACAACCAACTACAAAGTGAGGAAAATCATGGAGCTAGCATAGATCGCAAAGCGGTGGACAATGACAAGGACGACTGCGTAACAGGGTTTGCCTCGTTTGCAGAGGCTTCAGATCACCTTAGCAACGGAGACGGGTGTTTCCATGCTGGGGCGAGTTATGGACAGAAGGATCAGGACACTAACCATGCACATCAGGACTCGAATACTACTGAGTCTGTTAGCACAGAGCAACAAATATCGCAGAACGGTGTGGTGCTGGATGGTTTGGAGGTTAAGGAGAAGGTGGAAAACAGGGTCTCCCCCGTCTCCGTGGATGAGCGAGTTAGCGGCAGCGAGCTGACGGAAGAGAAGGCGTCCGGGAACGACACGGAAACGGAGACCGAAACGGAGACCTCTTTCGGTCGCCCACTGTCCACGGAAGCGCTCGAGGAATTCGGGGATTTCAGTACGACGGGTTCGGTACCTTCCCCTCCGCTACAGGAAGAGACGGCCACTCCTGCTGACCATAGCCAGCTGGCCGAGGATGACGAGGACTTTGGGGATTTTGGTGACTTCGGGGATGCCACCTCGTACGGAGGCGCCGGCTTTGCTGATTTTGACCAGCAGGGGGCAGAGCTGCAGTCTGCGCCTTCGGAATCGCCTTCAGACTCTGACAGGCAAAACGATCCGGAAACAACGTGCCCCGACGAAGACGAGTTTGGCGACTTCGATGCGCACGGACAACCTGGCGAGACTACGCAAGAAAACGAGGTGGGGGCAGAGACTGCAGAGTTTCCGGGTAGTGACAGTTTCGCAGACTTTACTTCAGCGCCTGGTGATGGCGTTGCTGATGTTAACGGGGGATGGCAGGCATTCGGCGAGTCGAACGAGGAAGCAGGGGAATCATGGGCAGCGTTCGGTCAGGACCACTCGACCTTTTCAGAGAAAAGCGACGAAGATTGGCATGAAAGCCCGTCGGTTACCACGCCCCCTACTGGCAGCGATGAGGAGTGCAGGAAAGACAGTTTTATGGTATGTTGTACAATATTTATTTATATATTTATTTATTTAAATTTCCTTGCTTTTGAAATGTGTCTACAGCAGTGTGGTGAACAGAACTGGACTTGGGTCCTACAGGATATTTGACTCAGGCAGTAGGTCGTAATTTTTTTTTTTTTCGCTTTCAGGAATGTGGCCAGACAGGATTGTGTCAGCACAGCGCTCCGATCGAGTGGAAACAAAATCTTGCGAGCCTTTCTACACGAGTTAATTTGTCATGCGTCGATATTACATTTTCTCCTCACCAGCAGTTCATACATTTTTCCCTTTGACAAACGAATAAGTACAAAAACAGTTTTTGATCACGTCGTCATATTGCCGAGTCCTGGTGCCTCATACGTCATGCTGAGGTCTTTCTTGCATATTACTTGATTGAAAAAGCTCCGTCCAGACATCTTCATCCACCTTTTTGTCTGCAGGTTTCTCTCATCAGCCGTTTGGAGAAGCTGTTCCTGGCCACTTTTCTTGAGATCTCCTTGCCTCACATCGATGAGGACGTACCCCATCTTAAAGCCTTCCTAGAGCCATGTGAAGGATCAGAAAAAGAAGAGAGAGCACCAGCACCAGTCAGTGGGTAAGAACACCACCCGCACACCGCATCGTTTCCTGTAGCTGTGCAGGACCTGGTGTGTCACCGCTTCCAGCAGGTGCCGGTCTTCTGAGGTTTCCTCCTTGAGCTTAGCTGTGTGTCAGCACGTTAGATTGCAGTTTGAGAGCTGAACCATCAACATCATCGCCAGATGTTGAGTTTTACCAAAGCGCCATTTAAAAATAAAACCCAGCTGTGGAGGTTGTACTTCTGTTGGTTGAGAACGTATCGTGCTATATAAAAATCCTTTATGCAACACTGTATCGCCATGGTGATGGTTATGCACTAGATGATGTGTGTTGCTTTGAGGTGCAATACATTGACCACTATACTAATATCTCTCTCTCTCTCTCTCTCTCTCTCTCTCTCTCTGGTGTAGAGGAGTGCAGGGCGTGTGGCTGCAGCTGCAGGACATCCACAATGCGTTTGGTCTGAGGTATCAGTGGGGCGGATCACACAGTAACAAAACTCTGCTCTGCTCACTGGGCATCGACACGCGGAACATAGTGAGTGCGTTTCGCACATAATGCCCCTGCGTCACTGTGGAGTACAGAATATTAGCACACGTAGTCGTTAGACAGCGCTAGTGTATTTAACTGCCTTAACGAGGAAGTGCTGATTTAATGAGTGAACCCTGACTTAACCAGGAAGCGCTGTCTTAACCAGGAAGCGCTGTCTTAACCAGGAAGCGCTGACTTAACCAGGAAGCGCTGACTTAACCAGGAAGCGCTGACTTAACCAGGAAGCGCTGACTTAACCAGGAAGCGCTGACTTGGCGAGTGAACGCTGACCTAGTTACTGAAACCTGACTAGTGAGCATAGCTACAGTGTAACTATAATTGTGCCTTGCATCACATTTTGTCTTCAATTGAAACTTTGTTGAATGTTTTAATAAATCTCTCTCTCTCTCTCTCACAGCTGTTCACAGGTCAGAAGAAGCAGCCCGTTATCGTGCCCATGTATGCATCCAGTCTGGTGAGACAGGCTTCCTAAATCCATAAATCCAGATGCTGATTTTCCTTCAGATCTCCTCTTCTGCTTCTTTCTCATGCTCTCTTCTCGCTCTCTCTTGCTCGCTTTTGCTCGCTCTCTCTCGCTCTCTCTGTGTGTGTGTGTGTGTGTGTGTGTGTGTGTGTGTGTGTGTGTGTGTGTGTGTGTGTAGGGAATGCTGGAGCCCACTAAAGAGCCGGTGAAGCCCGTCTCCGCTGCTGAGATGATCGCCTCCATAGCGCAGACTCCCTCTGTTGCCATGGAGATGAGCACCTGCCCCACTGACACAGCTCAGGTGTGTGCTTTACAGGACCTGGGCACTTTTGCACTGGAGCTTTGAGATTATAAATGTCATTATTTATTTATTTATTTTGAATAAATCCTCAGTGATGTCACCTGATCACTAGAAGGTGCTGCAGCCATCTTGGAAATCCAAACTCACTTTTTATTTATATATATATGCATATATATTTCACTCACTCACATAGTTCAGTTTGGTCTGACTCCACCCCCTTAAGTGATGCAGATGCTTATGAGAAAGAGATTGATTTTTTTTTTTCCCCCTTCCTCACCCTTCTGAAGGAGTCCCTCCCGCCGGTGCAGTTTGACTGGAGCAGCAGTGGCCTTACAAACCCTTTGGATGGTATGTTCCATAACACTTATGATGACCATGATGATGATTGGTGTATCAGTAGACAGCAGGTTCTGTCGTTCTCTGATGGCCCTCCGTGCTTAGAACAAGCTCACGAATGTACGTGAGGAATGCTAATGTATTTTGTACTACAGCAGTGTAAGGAGAGATCTCTCTAAACTGTCCGCTTTTTTTGAGACGTAAGAGACAGTGTCCTAAAGCAGGGCTTTAGACTGAGACGGTTTGGGAAGCGCAGGTTAAGAGAATAGTGTACAGCTTAACTCCGTCCTAACTGCTCATAACCTTCTAACACAGCAAGCATTAACCGTCTTTAAAGTCACCCTAAACTTATAAAAATACGTTTGTGTTGGCGCTAAACATGTGACGGGCATTACAGAGTTGGGGATGTCTTAAATTTGCATGTTTATAAGATCTGGTTTCTTGATGAGGGTAAATGAGCTTGCCTTTAAATAAACGGTTTTGGGTGACTTTATGTTCTCAGCTGTTTGTCGTTAACATTAACAATAATGTTTTCTGGACTAACAACATGCATGTGTATATCCTCTCTGTGTCTATCTTTGTCTCTCAATCTGTTGCTCTCTTTTTCTGTCTCTTCCTGTCTCTGTCTTTCTTCCACTCTGTTGCACTTGTTTGTCCCTCCCCCTCTCCCTCCCTCCCTCCCTCCTTGTAACTCTCCCTCTCTGTCCCTCTCTTCCTCTATCCCCTCCCTCACTCACTCACTCCCTCACTCCACCTCTCTCTCTTGCTCTCTCTCTCTCCCTCCTTCTCTCTCCCTCTCTCTCGCCCTCCTCTCTCTCTCTCTCTCTCTCTCTCTCTCTCTCTCTCTCTCTCCTACCCTGCTCACTGAAGCGAGTGGAGGTTCATCTCTGCTGAATCTGGACTTTTTCGGGCCGGTGGACGACTCGCCCTCCAGCTCCACCACCTCCATACCAGGTCAGCTGAGGTCGAAGGTCACAGTGCATGGTCACGGGTTGCATAAGTCCACCTCTAGCCGATTTTTCTTCATTCATTTCCCCCCCTCCTTTTTCTCACCTGTGTATGGTCAGCATTAACAGTTCGACTCTGCATTAGCAGTAGGGTCTGTGTGTGTGTGTGTGCGCGCTAATGTTCACACTGTGTGTGTGTAGGCGTGGACCCGGAGCTGTACGAGCTGACCCAGGCTAAGCTGGACGTGAGCGGAAGCAGCAGCAGAGTGGTGGATGCGTTCGCTCGCCTCATGTCCACTGTAGAGAAGACCAACACGTCCACAAGGTCTCTCACTCTATCTCTCTCACACACACACACACACACACACACACACACACACCTGCATTAACACTGGTCAGACAGCAGGGGGCAGCACACACCATCTCTACTATACACTCGGAGTAGAAGGCAATTTATCTGGGAGTCTCCTTCCAGAAAAGTTTGTGTGGAGCCAGTGAATGAGCTGTTACTATGGAAACAATAAGGAACGCATTGATAAACCTGTGATTTGCAGCTGATGATTTATTTGACATGTCCGTATCTAACGTGTGTGTGTGTGTGTGTGTGTGTGTGTGTGTGCAGGCGGTTACAGACGCAGAAGGAGGAGAATCTAAGTGAAGAGGCTCGGCGTGTCATCTCCACACTGCCTGATCTCTCCTTCATGCAGGCCAAAGTGTTGATGTTCCCCTCCACACTCACTCCTCTTCCTCCCTCTTCCTGTTCCTCCACATCCCCCTCTCCCGTCCCAGACTGATCCCTCCATCTCTCTCTCTCTCTCTCTCTCTCTCTCTCTCTCTCTCTCCACCTTACACCTCTCTATCCTCACACTGTCTTTTGTTTTTGGGTCACTTTAGCTCAGCTTGTTGGAATCAGTTTAGGTCGTGTGTGAGTGAGCGGAGTGGAGCAGAGTGTTCAGTGTCTAGAGGTGAGGAAGTGTCTTCATTAGGGATGCACCCATCTCGTTAATTCATGACGAGTTAAATCAGCACTACAGTTCGCCCAGTGTGTGTGTGTGTGTGTGAACTTTTAATCCCAGCGTCACACACCTAATCAAACTCCACCTACAACAAAACCAGCCACGCTGTAACGTCCCAAACTGCAATCATGCAAATCATTATTCTAATTTTACCTCTCGCTTTGAGGTTACACATCAAAGCGAGGGGTAGCTTTTTTACCACATTTCGTCCCCTCAGTGCTCCAGAGCCATCTTCCTGACCCCACCCACTTACCTCTTCCACTAGGTCCATCTACCTTACCTTTCTGGGACCATCTTTCTGACTTGACCCCTTCAGCATTCTGGACTCTTACACCTGACCCAGCCCCCTCAGCTACCTGGAGCAATCCTCCTGACCCCGCCCTGTTAACGTTCTTGATTAAACCTCCTGGCTACGCACTTTGAACTATCTGGACCAGTCCACCTGGCCCCACCCTCTTAACTGTGTGGCGCATAGCACATGGTACAGCGCCTTCAGCTCCGAAGCCCTCCATTTAGCCCCACCTTCTAAGCTCTTTGACGCCCCACCCTGCACTTCTCTAATTTTATCTCTCAAAATCATCATTCGATTGATTCACTACACTATGGTTTATTACGGTTTGAGTTGTAATCGTGTCACTGGCGAGTTATGAGTGTAGCATGAAAAGTTTTGATTTGTGTTCTCAAACATTTTAAAGACCTCTTAATCACGTTTGTGTTTTGCATTGAAGAATGATTTGCAGACGTTTATAAACCTCGGTCAGCTCTGATGTCGGATCGGTGCATCCCTAACTACTCCAGCCGAGTTTTTGTTCTTAATAGCGGTTCAGCGTGTATATAATCAGGGATAAGACTTCTTTTCCATTCTAGGTTCTGTTTATGGTTCAGTATGATTCTGTGTGTGTGTGTGTGTGTGTGAGAGAGATATCGCTTTGCTGAGGAAACACTGGCTAAAAGTCCTTCAACGAAGGCAAATAGTGATGTGAAATCAGTCATATAAATAGACTTGAAACCATACTGCCTGCAAAATTCTGCTGGTTGATTTTTTTTTTTATTATTATTATTATTATTATTATTATTATTTTTAATTCTCTGTTTAAAAAGCCTTAGATTTTAATCATTTCAGTTAATATAATTATGCGGATAATTGATGTTTAGTTTGGATGTTGCGTATGTTAAAGTTTTGTTTATCGGGGGTTTAACATGTAATTCACTGTAAACCGCTTTATTCTGTAGGCAGACGATTAGACGCAGCGTGGCAACGTAGCTGCGTTCTGTTTCCCGCCGCAGTTTTTATTATCGCTGTTGATTTTAAACTCTTAAAAGGTGAAACCACTGTAACGTGTGACCCGTGAGATGAAGGAATCGACTTGAAGTACTTTAGCCAACAAGGGACCAATAATATACGTTTATCTTCTAAAGTCTTTTTATTTTTCGCGTCTTGAACGCGCTCCTCTGGCCGCGCATCATGGGAAATGTCCGAAATTTGTCCTTTTGAGCTGTTTTTCCTATCTTTCTGTTCTAGTTTGTTTCTTGTTTCAGTTCTTCCCCCCACCGTGTTGTCCTGTCTGTCTCTCTGTCTCTCTGTGAGGAATTTTGCACATTGTAAAGCTGTAATGGAAGTACTGCTATACCACTTCAATCACGTAGGTGACTGTGTACAGTAAGACTGTGGAAAATGTACAAAAACGAGAATGTTGCTGGGAAATTCCTATGGAAAAACAATCTTACTGATGAGGTGTGTGTGTGTGTGTATGGGGGGGGGAATAGAGGCCCGCCCCCCTCCAAGTTGGAACGAGCATGCTCGGGCTCTTTTGGACAAAAAAAAATCTTTAAGTGTGTAAATTTTCTTTTAGTGTACACAAGGAATTAAAATAATTTAAGAGACATCGTGGCTTGTGTGTGTGTGTGTGTGTGTGTGTGTGTGATCTCTGTAATCCTGGGACACGCCGAACTGTCTGAAGCAGAAAGGCTCACGATCACTTTGTGGAAACAATTACAAGATGGCGACTTTCTGCTTCCTGCAAAATTCGCTCGGCTCGCTCGCTCGTCTAAATCAGCGTGAAGTGCCAGCTAAGAATGGCGTAAATATCTGGTGTTGTAAAAACTCCTGCCGCTGAACAGATCTCCAAGTAGCTGATATAAAAGTGCTAATTAATATTTGGAAGAAAAAGATGCGGTGTGATTAGAAGCAAATGTTGATGAGCTAGCGCGTACAATTATCAAGAGTGAAGCGACCGTTCATTTTCAAAAAGAGCTGACGACATCCCCGGTGACATGAGCGAAAGCAACTTTATGCAAATTTAGAGCGACTTGGTGTAGTGACTACCAATGGGAGTGAAGACGGCCGACGGCCAACGCGCACGTATGCGCCGTTAGCATAAAAATGGCTAAAGTAGCCAGGATTGTTAGCTGGTTTGAGTGGGTGTGGTCTGTGGTTTATTATTGTTATTTTTTTTTTCCACATTGTAACATTTTTCTTCATTTTGAGAATGTATGTAAAACCTAATGTGAGTGTGTCCTGTGATGGACTGGCACTCTGTCCAGGGTGTAACCCCGCCTTGTGCCCGATGATCCCTGGGATAGACTCCAGGTTCCCCGTGACCCTGAAAAGGAGTAAGCGGTTGAAGATGGATGGATGTAAAACCTAGATGAGAGTGGAACATTCCATTATGTTTTATAGGAAAGAAATGAGTCATGCCTTTACAAAACCATCACCTTTATTTCAAAATCATTTCAGTAGCAAAATAGTGTAGCTTTTTATATATCTATTAAAATCTGTTCACACAAAAATAGAGCTGACAAATCTGCTATATTACATCCCTGTATTGACTGCCAGAATAAATACATGTAAACTGTGTAAATAAATATACAATCGTTACCATGGCCACCGGGTCGGGCTACAGCCCATAATTTAAACCACTGCAGTAATGCAATTTTCCTTGTGGTTTTTTTATAGACGTTTAATTTAATCTAACGCCAGACTCCCTGAATTACTCTGAACAATTCTTTTTAAAAGAAAACAGAATTTATTTATTTATATATATATATATATATATATATATAATGTGTGTGTGTAAATAATTGTAGTCGTTTAAAAAAAAAATGAAACAAAATTGGTCTCATGATCCGACCAGCACCTCCATAATGTGCTCCAGTTCGTTCAGGTCCGTTTTGAATGGCTGGTTTGTCAAGCTCCGGACAAGTTCGTCCGTCACCATGGAGACGACCTTTGACTGTGAGCCCGGACTGGGACTCAGGTTCAAGGTGCAAGGGTTCAACTCGCAGAGGAAGTTGTCAAGGTCCGAGAAGAGGAAATCATCCAGCGAGAGGTCGGGGAGGAGGGGTGGAATTGGTGAGGGGGTGTGGCTGAAGGTCTGCATCGCAGTTTCTTTTTCGATTCTGCTTGTGTCCAGTTCCGAGAGAGAAGGCGAGGAAAAGGCGCTTGCCTCGTCGATTGCTGCCAACGTTGAGGCGAAGCCATCCTTTGGTGAAGCGGAATCTGGAGAGAAATCCGGCTCACCGTCCTGCTCTAGAACCCACGCCGGGGTCAAACTGACCTCGAGCGATTGATGCTGTAAAAATCTCTGGCTGTCCTCGACTGGGGGGCTTGGATGCGGCGCCCCCTTGTGTCCGATCTCATCCTGAATGAGCCGGAGCATGTTAGTAATGAGGACACGGCGGCCCAGTGATGGAACATTGCAGAGTTTCTGGAGCGAGAGCTGCAGGACCGTCTGTCTCTGCCGTGAGTACAACGTGGAAGACTCTGCCCATACGGCCGCCATCTTGGGCTGGGAATCGGGCTTGTCCTCGTCCTCCGGCTCCAGCGTTCGTTTCAGACCCGTACACGACATGTGGCAGGTCTCTGTGGGAAGGAGAAAAGATACAAATTTTCATGAAATGAAAGGTCTGTCTACATGCATGACGTGCTGGAGAACGTGACCATCTGAAACGTCCACAGTGTCGTCTAGATGAGCTTTTCTGCAAAACCCTACATAAACTGTGACATTTTGGCATTTTCACTTTTTAGACCCTATCGGTTGTACGCAATTTAATTTCATGAACGTTATTTAAATGTCAATTTTAAATTTTGTGGACCCATGGAGCTTTCTATTATGGCGCGAGCATTCCATTGATGGAACACAGGTCTGAGTTGACTGCTGCTTGGACCCCTGAGTGTATCTTTGATCATGTTGGTTATGATTTCTACCACCGTAACGAAATGTAAAAATAAATAAATAAATAAATCCTAGCCCCCTCCCCCGGTTATGCTTCACAGGTCTCTGTGTGGGGGGTCCCTACATTCACACCCACTGCTTTAGAGCACACAGGTTACAGTGTTGGTGGAAATGTAAGCATAGACTCGACTCATTTGATGTACACAACATGCATCATCGCTATGTGGTGAACGTAGATGATTTGTTTGGAGACGTTTGTCAAAACATTTTTTAAAAAAGTGTTCCCGTTGCTAGCTAAACGTTATTTCTCGAGCTTCTTTGCTAGGACATGCCCAACCCCCCCTATCAGCTGGCGTCCTTTAATTAACCGCAAAACAGTCCATTAAATAATGAAGAAGGTGGCAACATTTTTCAAAGTGTACTCTAATGCGGTTGTAAAACCGCTGTGACGAACACCTCGTCAAACCAGACTCAGATATGTGACCTCATTACTATTTAGATCAGAAAGCCGCTAATCCAGTTACTTAACATCACGAAAAAGAGGAAGACTGACGTTTGTGAGCTCTTGAACAAAACCAACAAACAAACAAAGTTCACACGAGAATAATTCACCTCAGTACAATGAACATGTAGTCCAGTTTTTAAAAAAAAAACCGTATTTATTTATTTTATTCCAGATTTTTATTATTGTTAGTCAAGCATTATGGGTCTCTTTTACCTACAAGGATGCCAGTCGTGTCCTACTGCAGTGCATTGTGGGATTTTATACATGCACTGGTGATCCGCCGTTATGTTTCCGAACATAACTAGTGAACAGGATGGGAACTGGAACATAGACTGTTTATACACGTGTAACGACGATGTACAGCGTCACATGACCGTGTGTCACTCAGCAAAAAAACCCTCGCAGTGTTTCACTATGAGCACTGAAACTGTCTGAGTGACTTCCTGGTAGTGCTGCTTTATGGGAACTGCACACTTTACAGGAAAAGGAGAATCGTGACTTTGTTCTCACGTGTGATGATTTTGGGATTTTTGTTGTTTTGTTTTGCTTGTGAAATCTAGTTAAATAAAGCTACTTTAAATTGACAAGCTACCCTTAGTCAGGTCTTATAGGTTGTGGGAATGTAAGGACTTTAAAGCTGTTGGTGCTAGATCACCTTTAAAAGTCATAGAATGTCAGCTATTTCATCAAAGCGCGGCGAAGGCGGTAAAACATGACGATAAGAATCACGAGCCAGTCGCCTTTTGACTCGTTTACGCCCACAGATGACCTTTTATGGTTAAATCGAGTAGTGTTCGGTAACTGCATGAAAACTCAATCTTATGTCTTTACACTAGACGCTTGGATGTTTCGTATACAGTTATGCCATGTTATTAAGAATAACGCCAAAATAAATGTGCAACTTTACTGAGATTTATGACGATATCTGTGAAGAACGTTTTAGAACCCTGGTAATTAGTAAGTAGTTCTTTAGGTGCACGGTGTCTGTTTAGAAATTTGGTGTCCTTGTGAAATGTTCCTGAATGGGAACACCAGCCATACTGTTAAGACTGTGAAGTTGTGTGTACAGGATGTGGGAGGGTCAGGCTTCAAGGGCTGGTTGTTGGGCTGCTTTTGATTGGCAGGTGGACTATATATACATACATACATACACACACACAGACCCAGAGACTGGGATTCTGGGTAAAAAAGGAAGTGTACATTTCAGCCGACAACCTTCAGTAGTTTTGGTTCTAGCTTTGTGTTTTGTTATACACGCTAACAGCTCAGCGGCGCATGTTAACACGTATAAATCAGGGCGGCTGTGTCTCAGTGGGTAGAGCGGGTTGTCCACTAATCCACTAATCGTAGGGTTGGTGGTTCGAATCCCGGCCCGGGTGATCCCATGCCGAAGTGTCCTTGGGCAAGACAAGATCGG
>JAFFST010051929.1:162031-173311 GCA_022414735.1 Noturus placidus
GTCATTGTGGACCGGTATTTGGACTTAATAATGTTCATGTGGGAAAAGGCGGAGTCACAGAAATAATAGTAGCGACTGGCTCCAGTAAAGTAAAGTGTTGAAAGCGTGTGTGAGACTCTGACTGACAGCTGTCAATCTGCTCCGTGTAGTGCAACGTTAAACTGCGCACAAGTCTTCCACTGCGTCTCCAGGTCTGACGCGAGGTTCTGGACGTTCATGGTGCTGCAGCTTTGAGGACAGAAGGTGCATTTTCCGTTTAAAGGCATTAACTGAGCCGATCATACTGACCACGGTGTGTCTTTTCCTTACAGCTCCAAATTAATCTCATTTCACATGTTGGTCAGATCGGTTAAAATGCCACTGATCATCATGGAGTCGGGAGATTCTGCATGTTTAACAGCAAAAACAAACTCACTTACCTTGGACAGAGCTCTCAAATCTCTGCAGGAATTGACCCCTGCAATCCCTCTCATAGTCAGTGTGTAGGAGCTCAGTGTGGTCGCAGACCTCATTGCGGGCGCACCGTCCGTGGTGACTGATATCAATGTGCACACGGGGAGCTGGGGTTTGTCTTTAAAAGACTGAAAAAAGTTAACTCGGTGATTTCGCTCGCTAATCTTTAGCGCTGGAGCGTTTGATCGCGTGGTGAGAGAAAAGATGAGATCTCAGATCTGGCTGTCCTGTACATCGACGCGAACATTTTATTTATTTATTTAAAAGGGATCTAACCGCACGTCCTTTGCGATTGACCTATTGTGCACCCCTGTTGTAGACTGTTACTAGAGTTGTCCTAAACAGCACTAAATACTCTCCCTAAACCCCGCACTGCTAGACTGAAGGTTTTTGGACAGAGTGCAGTGGTGCTTTATTTTCAGAGTGAAAGAGACTGACTGACTTTGTCCATGAGGGGCGCTGTGCTGCACTTATAACCACTGACCGCTGGAGGCGCTGTTCTTCTTCCTGACTAACAACTGAAGCGCAACAAACAGCAGAACCAAGCAATAAAAAAAAACTTCCAACACAGACAAGACTGTCTGATTTATAACTGCTGAAAGAAATGTATATAATGTATAATATGGGGGAAATACAGTAATAACCAGAAGAATGCGTGTATTAGTTAACAGTCCTGAACACTGTTAGTTAGTAGTTCTCATTCTTCAGTGTACCTCCGACTATCAAATAAATAAACAAACACACACACTTTAAGAAACATCTTCCTTCTTTCTAACAGAAGTGTGTTTAAACTCTAAAAGCAGGTAAACCCTGTCAGGCCACCCGACCGTACACTTTAGTGCGCTTGTTGTATTACTCACCTCACCGCATGTAGTTCCTCTGAGCGGATTAATCTCACCGCATGTAGTTCCTCTGAGCGGATTAATCTCACCGCATGTAGTTCCTCTGAGCGGATTAATCTCACCGCGGAGGAGTCATGTCTCCGAGGCTCTGAGCGTGGAGTTGGTTCCGAAGCGACTCTGAGAGGTGTTTCACTCGCATTAGCACTGATGGAGAACTGCTCGAGACACCGAGTGCTGTTCAAAAAAAAAAAACTTAAAAAAAAAAAACCAACCCCGCACCGTCTGTGTCTTGTGCGCGAGCGCCTCCTCTAACACGACACCCACACTGTGACGTCAGACTGACAGAGGTGCGCGCCCCCACAGGCACGTAATCCGCGCGGGCACGCGTCTCATGTCTCGGTTGGTTGGTTTGTTTATTCATTTATCTATTTCCCATGTGTTTTATTGGCGTGACAGATAATTAAAGTACATTTGTATCGCCCAAAGGAAGTAGAATACTATATAATACTAACAGATTAAAATAAGCAACAAGAAGAAAAACAGTGAAAAGGATTAAATTAAGCACAATATAAAGGCATTTATATGCAGAATCTTTGAAAAAGATAAGATTATAATGATTATAAGTACGAGGAAGATCCCTCACGGTCCCTCATATTGAGGCAGGCGAGACATTTTGTGCTACTAATATACAGCTGTCTTTATCTTCTCTGAGTAGGAGGGGGAGTGTCTCACTAGCTGTGTTTACATGGACAACAGGCTTAATCCGATTAAGGCCGTACTTTGATTGAGAAACTAGCATGTAAACTGCAATTTTTACTTGCCGTAATCTAATGGAATTAAGACAAGTGGAGTATTTCCACCTGTCGGGGCGGCGGTGGCTCAGTCGGTAGAGCGGGTTGTCCACTAATCCACTAATCGTAGGGTTGGTGGTTCGAATCCCGGCCCGGGTGATCCCATGCCGAAGTGTCCTTGGGCAAGACACTGAACCCTAAGTTGCCCCCGATGGCAAGCTAGCACCTTGCATGCAGCTCTGCTACCATTGGTGTGTGAGTGTGTCTCATTAGTAAGTCGCTTGTAAATGTAAAAATGATATTTCTGTAAAAGCTGCTTTGAGACAATGTCCATTGTAAAAAGCGCTATACAAATTGATAAATTATTATTTCCTGTTTTAGTCGCATTATGGACGTGTATTACAGACATGTAAACACTGTAATCACATGATGAACGCCGTGTGAGAGTTTTCACCGCATTTTGTGACAGCACACGATTCTCAAAATTTACGGCGAACAAGAGAGTTCGGCTGCGTCCCAAACCGCATACTTTCCTACTATAGTCCTGAAGTGGGGGGAAATACATGTATCTCGGCTACTATATGGACTTAAAGCGTTCGTAAACATTTTTTTATCAAAACACCCAAAACTGTACACGTTACCATAACGACGATGAACTGTATGTTGATACGTGAAATTCTGGAGGGACGGCGTGGCGCGATGATGTAATGACGCGGGCTGTTAATCTAATTATGATCTAGAACATGTAAAACGGGGACATGACAGGAGTATTCTAAAAGCGACTCATGTAAACACCTTAATCACATTATTATCTTAATCAGAGTAAGGTCAATCATTACATTACTGTCTGAAGTGGCAGTGTGGTGGGGGTTAGTAGGTGTTGCTGATCCTTCAGGACTGAGAGAAGGGATTGTTTGCCTTGATCAGCAGTTGGCATTGCAGGGCTTTGTGATGATATGATTTGGGGGGTCACTAATTTTTAGGTGTTTCCACAATTTGATTTCTGTTTCTGTATTTTTATAATTGGCAGATATTTGTCTAATTCTGACCTGCATGCATTGTTTGTTGTGTGCCGATGGCCGATGTAGTACTTGTAGGATATTTTTTTACAGAATTCTGCATGTTCTCTCTCTCTCTCTGTTTGTCTCTGTTTGTCTCTCTCTGTCTCTCTCTCTCTCTCTCTCTCTGTTTGTCTCTCTCTCTCTCTCTGTCTCTCTCTCTCTGTCTCTCTCTCTGTCTCTCTCTGTCTCTCTCTGTCTCTCTCTCTCACCCTGTGTCTAACACAACTCGTGAGCATAAAAAGATTAACACGCAAAATCCTTTTACGATCAGTGTGAACACTTGACTAGCCATGGCTTTAAACTTCCTGTCATTAAAAAATAAATCTAGAACCCGACCATAACATTAGACTCTGACAATGGCTTTAAACTTCCTGGAATAATAAGATTTTAGAACCCATAACTCTTAACTAACCATCAGAAATGTGAACATTCTAGAACCCGAATCTCTTGACTAGCCATGGCTTTAAAGTTTCTTAACCTAAAAGAGGGACAGTGTGGCCCCATTCAGGTCATGTGAGCAGTTATTTAAACTATGATAACTAAGTATCAAAATACTTGATATGGTACCAAACAACTATGGTAATAATAATAATAATTATAAAAGTGCAGAAATGGACCTTGAACTTGATCGTGCTGCCTGCAAACATTAAGGGGTGAATGTTTCTGTGTTTAATATATTTGTATATATTTGATCGACCCCTGGTCTTTGTCATGACACTCCAGCTGCCATCTGTGAGCATCGTATGACACGAGCTTTTAAATCTCTCTCGCCCTTTCGCTCTCTCGTGCCTGAGCATGACCTCATGCGCTCCAGATGGTGGGATGAACAAAGAAGAAGAGGAGATATTACAGACGAGTGACCAACACACGACTCATCTGGAGTCTCAGTGACAGATTTACTGCATGATAATGAGTGTATTATATTCCCTTCAACCCTGATTCACGGTTCACTATTATTCTCACCGACATTGCCTGAGTATTACAACACATCGAGGAGTGTGTGGACGTCGTACGGGACCTTATAGCATACAGTCAGATACAGAAATATTGGCACTCTTGGTTAGGATGGATAAGGGGGGGGTCTGAGGTTAATTAGCTTAATCTCACACGGAAAATATGAGAGGTATATAACCATGTCATGGAAGAACTTTCATTAAAATAATATAAAAACACATCAATATATATTCTATTTTAAAAAAAAAAAAAGTCATAATTATTGGCACCCCATCATTCTTGAGATACATTATATGGCCAAAGTTTGTGGACACCTGACGACCAACTTCGCGTTGCCAGAAAGCTCTATTTTGGTCTCATATGTCTATAGAACATCGGCATGAAGGTGGAGTAGAGTTGTAGATTCATGCACTTGTCAACCGTGAAATGGTGCCATCATCGGTAAATCTTCAACCATGATCCTGGGAGAACGTTCTTCCTGTCTAACCTTCCCCAATCTGCATGGAAGCAATCTTCGTCTTCTAGGCAGGTTACTGTAATGACTTTCTGAAGTGCACTGCCCTTACGTAACTCCATGGACGTATTGAGCACAGTCAGACCCTTTCAGAAGAGACAGTGGATTTGGGAAATTTATATCTATTGCCTTATTTCAGATTATTTACTAATCTTCACCAGATTGATGGATGTGTACTACGCCTCACCTCAAAAAGAAATTTTTTTCCCCAGAGTTCCAATAATTCTGAGGCGGCGGATTTATGTAGTATGGTAGTAATAGTTGCTTTGGATTCTATACAGACTGGAGGTGTTATAATAAACTTTGAGATGTTGGTGAATGGCAATGTGAATATTATAAATCCTGAGCCTTCATACCATGAGACAATATACAGATATGGAGCTCTTATATGACATTCCAAACACGGGACATTCATTCCAACGTTAACTCCAGGAGACTGAATGCATTGAGTCAAAGAGAATTTCTGCAGCTGACTCCTGCCTTTTGTCTCTCATCCTCCCCCATCCCCCTGTTCCATCTTTTCACTTCTGCCCCCTGTTCTCGTTCACCAGAAGCCCTGAAACAGCTGTCACACATGACCCATGTCCTTCAGCCCCCCCCCCCCCGACTTTACCTCAGCCAGTAGACGAGAACAACTAAAGCCAGCAAATTATATGCATGTGTGTGTAAATGTGCACACTTCTGCATTGTTCTTGACCCTGACCTTACCCCAGAGCAGGCACTAAACACCTGCTTGTATATATGTGTGTGTGTGTGTGTGTGTGTGTGTGTGTGTGTGTGAGCATCCCGGCCCCCAGAGAAATGAGACAGCTAGCAAAGATTAGTATAATACAGCTTTGTGTATTAAGTTTCTTTATCAGAGCAAAATCATGAACATTAGCGCCACCTGGAGGTCCTTGACTTTTCCTTTCACACTTGCTTTATTTTTTAATCTGAAATTCACTAACGATTAAAAGTATGAATGTGTGTGTGAGTGTGCCCTGTGATGGACTGGCACTCTGTCCAGGGTGTAACCCCGCCTTGTACCCGATGCTCCCTGGGATAGACTCCAGGTTCCTCGTGACCCTGAAGTGAAGGATAATCGGCATAGAAGATGGATGGACAGACAATTAAACTCAAAAAAAAAAAAAATTGTTAGCGCTCATTAAAAACAGAAAGGAAGATGAAGAAGATGTGAGAACCATTAAACCTCCATGTAGAACTATACAGCTGTACAGTTTTTTTCCCCAGCAGGGTTTATAGATACCTTTCAATTCTGTACCATTAAATCGCTTTCTAAAAAACAAACAAAGTCTGTGGGGGATTTCAGTCGTGCGCAATCATTTCCCTATCTACGCTTGATTGTCAATATGATCACTCATACTTGACATAAGCAGGCATCAAAAGAACAAAACACACACACAAACATACAGGGTCAGATCAAATCATTATTTTTTTTATTAAACATTCCCAAAAAAAATCCCTCACGACCCCAGAACCCCACCCCCTCCCCTCCCCCAAAAATATAGTAGAGAAGTGATGTTTTCATACAGACACATCCTCATGTTTCTTCATTTCACTTTCAATAGTTCGTATATTCTTATAGAGACACATAAATATATAAATACAGTTCATCTGGAGGCCCAGCGGCTGTGCGTCTCTGAAATGCTTTCATGCGGAGCATGAGTGGACAAACGTTAATAAATGAACACGACCTACTTCCGTTCACTCGTTAAGTCAAACCGAATCTTCAGAAAAAATGTGTGTGTGTGTGTGTGTGTGTGTGTGTGTACAGTAAATGAGGTGTACTGAAAAACAGATGCACCAGAACTTCTTAAGACATGGCCAATGTGTTAGGTCTGGATTTAAAGAGTGTACAGTGTGATGGTCTACAAGCGGTGTTTCAATATTGTTTTTAAATACCACATCCATTGAAGATAAAAGTGCTCAACAGCTCCATCACACCTCTCTCGAGTATCCTGTCTCGTGAACCAGTTGGTGTTCAGTTAACTAGTTGCCTGAATTTGGTAGATCATCAGATTCGAGGTCAAATGGTTTTTTTTTGTACAGTATTAAGTATTTTATACATCTCAAGTATTTGGAACAATTCTGTTACAACGTCAGTTTTATTTTCCAGGTGTGTGACATAAAAGGAAATTGTCGTGATGCGACTTAAATTTGGGGGTTATAAAAAAAAATAAAAAAAAAGTCTGTTGTTCAACATGTTAACCAATCATAGTCGTTTCTACCCCAAGGTTTGCTCTGATTGGCTGTAGAGAAAATGTGACGGGAAATCTAAAATGATCCATATGGTGAGGAAATCCTCTAATGCACTGTTTACAGTTAGTGTCCAACTGATCTACTCTACACCAGCGGTCACCAACCTTCTTCCTGGAGATCTACCTTCCTGCAGGTTTCATCTCCACACTGTTTCAGTCCATCACAAACTTCTTAAGGCAGTGATTAGATGGAGAGGTGGACACCATTATGAGTGGAAGGTGGCTTAGTGGTTAGCACGTCCGCCTCACACCTCCAGGGTCTGAGGTTCGAGTCCCGCCAGGGCCATGTGTGTGTGGAGTTTGCATGTTCTCCCCGTGTGTCGGGGGTTTCCTCCGGGTACTCCGGTTTCCTCCACCAGTCCAAACACATGCATGTTAGGCTGATTGGCGTGTCTAAAGTGTCCGTAGTGTATGAATGGGTGTGTGAGTGTGTATGTGATTGTGCCCTGTGATGGACTGGCACTCTGTCCAGGGTGTACCCCGCCTTGTGCCCGATGCTCCCTGGGATAGACTCCAGGTTCTGCGTGACCCTGAAAAGGAGTAAGCGGTTGAAGATGGATGGATGGTAGATCTCCATGAACAGCGTTGGTGATCACTGCTCTATCGGGTACAGAATACCCATAATGCACTTTACCATTTATAAAAGGTGAGAAAGTGAACGCGCGCTTCAACGATTTCAACGATCGCCCATGTAGTCTTGTGAAGGTGCACCACGGCGTTCATCTTTCTACCTCATTTAACACATTGGATAATCACTACGGCCTTCACGGGCATTCTGTTTGGGTCAGAACCACATCCAGACCTCCTATCGTTCGCCTGGCTACGAGAGGGGAGAACATGTTCTGGCTGATCGACTTCGTTTGCACACGATATTTGAGATCCATGACACAGAATGGTCGTGACTGTTAAAATGTAATACAGGACACGTATCTGCAACCTTCTCTCTGAATCCGGGGATTTAAAACAAAACAAAACAAAACAAAACAAAATGTTTTGGAAACGTGCAGCTTGGTGCACGAGGAAATGTTACATCATCCTTTAAAACTCGGTGTTGTTCAAACTCTCATTCTCTCACACACACACACACACACACACACACTCCCTCTCCACTGTGTGTCTGCTCGGGCGTATGGTGGTAGCTAACATCACTCTTCCTTTGAGCGCCGTGCGTTCGGGCGAGCTCAGGACTCAGCAGCAGCCTCCGCTGGACGCCTTCACCGGCTGGCTGTGGAATTTGACGTTTGATTTCTCGTCCCCGCCCGTGCTGGCGCCTGGTCCCATCTTCTTCTTGATCTCCGCCGCCATGGTCATGAAGGCCTGCTCCACGTTGGTGGCGTTCTTCGCGCTGGCCTCCAGGAGCGGGATTCCCAGAGAGTCCGCAAACGCCTGAGACAGACAGAGAAGCGATTTGAATACCGAGGTAGACCTGCTAGAGCTTCTCCTAGAGCTTCTGCTTGGGTCAGAAGGTGTGGATTAGTTTTCTAGAACAGCAGCTCTGACAGAAGCGCAGCTGCAAATCACAGGTTTATATTAAGAGTGTGATTTGTGTACGCATATCTGAAAGAGCAGGCCATGGAATGGTCTTATAGCCAAACAAAAATGAAAAATATCATCGAATAGATCATTTCATATAAACTTTCTGGGGATTTAAGAGCAGCTATGCTGACAAGCAGGATTGTTTCTGGAAGTTTCCTGGTGACAGACTGTTCTCATACTGTCAAACACCACCAACCAATGATCCACAACCTGTAGAAAAGAAGTGTTTGATGGACTAAAATTAGAACATTGGATTGTAAATATTATGAAAATGTTTGTATTGTTCTCCTCTTCTATTAGTCACTGCAAGGCGTGGGTGTACAGATTCGGATTATTGCCTTGGCTGTCGTGTACTCCACTACTTTCTTGGTGGTCAGGTCACACTTGTTGCCCACGAGCAGTTTGTTGACGTTCTCGCTGGCGAAGCGGTCGATCTCCTGCAGCCACTGCTTCACATTGTTGAATGACTCCTGTAGAAATCAAAGTCAACAAAGAAGCAGCTCATACTCGGTGCACAGTGCTATGACCTCACTTCCTATCACTAGACCACACAGTGATCCACAAATGGGTCAAAATTAAATGACTAGACCTTGTACTAATTAGGTGAAAGTTCAATGCAGTGAAATAAAAATTTCCTGAGCTAAAATCAAAATATTTGGTACGCTGTAAATGTTCTTATTTAATTTGCGGTGTAAGGGGGTGTTGTTTCTTAGGGGGGCGGGTGGGGCGGGTGGGCGGATGGTTGTTCAAAACCTACAAATATTTTTTAAACCAACATTTCCAAGTGATGTCATTTTAATCCATAACTAATCTTTTGTTTGTTTTCCGGATGTCTGTTACTTGTTACACTAGCAAGAAGGTCTGTAAACAGAGCAGGGTCGTCATGGTAACGGAGTTGTCGTGGTGCTGGAATGCTCCGTCTACCTGATCTGTGACGTCGTAGACAACGATGATGCCGTGGGCGCCTCTGTAGTAGCTGGAGGTGATGGTGCGGAACCTCTCCTGACCCGCCGTATCCCACTGAGCAACACACACACACACACACACACACGATTCAACACCACTATAAACTGGGTGTATTTACATTATATACTAACAATTCAAACATTGTGATATGAACACTTATTGGATTATTTCAAATAGTCAAGCAAACAACATAATAAGATGGACTGGATTAAAGACACCTGTATTGTAGTCCAATAATTTTGACACTACACAAAGGCATTTATTTTCCCCAAAATAAATATTCGCCAGTAAATCTGAGTTTATTTGCACGTTACAGATCAACCATAGAAGTGCAAACGTCATGTATTTACAAATAAATATGATGACTGACTCCAATATGTACTGCTGACCTCATCACAACGCCACCTTACTGTCTGACGTCTTTCTACAGTAGTATGATTTTCTACCAAATGGGGCCCAGGCACCATTATAACTATAGTTGGTAATATTCTGGAAATCATGTTTGGGCTACAGCTATAGCCTCACCGTGTCCCCCTGCTTCATTCCCCACTCAGGATGCAAGACTTACAATCTGTAGCTTGATGGTCTTGCCGTCCAGCTCTATCGTTCTGATTTTGAAGTCAACGCCGATCGTGCTGATGTAGCTGTCTGTATACGTGTCGTCCTGAGTGAGCAAAGCAAGCGGAGACAGAGAGGGGGGAAAAAAAGGTAGGCATAAGACTTCATGAAAGATCTATGCCTGTGGTTCCCAAACTTTTCCAGGCCGAGGCCCCCCAAATGGCATTAACATTTGACTGAGGCCCCCTTTGGCAAGATGTATTTAAAACACATTATAAATACAGACTTCTGAATATATCCCCCTTTGTATTAATAATTACATCTTTACATTACATTAGGAATTGTGTGTGTGTGTGTGTGTGTGTGGTTGAGAGTGAGAATTTATTTTTCACACCAAACCCTGGCGCCCCCTGGCGGCCCCCACTTTGAAAACCACTGATCTATGCTACCTCTATGAGCTTGTCAGAATGGAAAATTGGTATGATAACTCACTGCAAATCGCAGGAGAAGGCAGGACTTCCCGACCCCAGAATCTCCAATTAGTAGCAGTTTGAACAGGTAGTCGCTGGAAAAGACACAAGTCGCATCGCATAAATCAAGTGTGACAGAAGAAAAGCCACCATTCAGCCTCAAGCTTCGTTACTGAGAAACGACCTCATCAGCTTAGAGACGGCTCCTGTGTGTGTGACATGAACAAGCCCTGAGAGATTATCATCCAAACTGAACATACAGTTCAAAGTCGAGTTGAAGAGTTGGTTTATTATCTACCACGGACCTGTGCGACATAATGCGAACGATTAATCAGGGTGTATGACTGGATGGTTACCCAACCGTTGACATTTTATTTTTTAACATGCTCAGATTCCTTACTCCAGTACTTCTCGTGCCACCGTGACTACCCAAAACATTTGACAACCCCCAACAACATGAAAAAAAAATACTGACAGTGCAGGAGATCTTATAAGAATGGTGAGGCGATTTGAGCTCGTTCTTTCCTTTTATACACACAAACATGTGCAAAGAGACTTTTGTACAAAGATCTCATTAGATACTCTTCCTTTAATTTCCACCACAGTTGATTAAAACCATGCCATGAACATTTCAAACCAGAACATCCCTACTTAGGACTTCAGGCGGCTGTGTCTCAGTCAGTAGAGCGGGTTGTCCACTAATCCACTAATCGTAGGGTTGGTGGTTGGAATCCCGGCCCGGGTGATCCCATGCCGAAGTGTCCTTGGGCAAGACACTGAACCCTAAGTTGCCCCCGATGGCAAGCTAGCACCTTGCATGCAGCTCTGCTCCCATTGGTGTGTGAGTGTGTCTCATTTGTAAGTGGCTTTGGATAAA
>JAFFST010051929.1:189918-201752 GCA_022414735.1 Noturus placidus
TTTTGAGATCCTCAGAAATCTCCTTTGTTCGTGCCATGAGACACTTCCACAAACATGTGTTGTGAAGATCAGACTTGGCTGGAGTCCTGTTCTTTAAATAAAACAGAGCGCTTGCTCACTCACATGCTTCTCATCAAATTGATCACAAACACCTGACTCTAATTTCCCTTTCTGATTAAAGTGCTAATCCTAGAGCTTCACATACTTTTACCTCTCACAAACATGATATCCGATCAAAACTAACATGGCAGACTACATCTCTTGCTGTTGAGAAACTTAAATTAACAGACAGTGTAAAGCAGTCATCCCTGACCCTGCTCCTGGAGATCTACCTTTAGCTCCAAACATAATCCTAATGGTGCCCACCTGACCATCTACTCATTGCCTTGAGAAGTTCTCGATCAACTAAAAGAGGTGTTAGATTTTGGTTGGAGAGGACACCTGCGGGAAGGTAGATCTCCAGGAAGAGGGTTGGTGACCACTGGTGTACAGGGTATGGTAGGTCAATGCGGACAGAATCAATACAAATGTGCCACTTCCTCAACATGGAACTGAAGACCAAGCAGGTGCAGGCCCAGAACATGAGATGATGTTTATAGAGGAGCACCAGTGTTCAAGGTGAAGCTAAAGGCAGGGTCCAGAAGGGGTCTAGACCAGAGATAGTGGCAGTGTATTTGGTCAGAACCTGAGGTGATGTTACTATTTTTGCAACATGAAAAGGGGCATTGGTATGGCTTTTAATTCTTGATCTGCATTAGTGGGGGTTACAAGGTCGACATAATACCATGTCATTGAGCAAACAACTGAATAGAATCGGCCAAGTGGCAGTCCCTTTCCTAAATTAGACTTGATCCAATACACTGTGCAGACCTACTGTCAGTAATTCTGCACCCAGTGGTGTACACCGGTACTGCACCTAGACATGTTCTCACTTCACTATCTCACAGTTGTTTTAGGCCTCAATCACACGGCCGAGTCCCCACTTAATGTGAGTCTCACTGGCTCCAGTGCCTCTCTGGGAGGTCATTGTCCTCAATGAAAAGGAGCATCTGGTTTCTGAGAATCCCAGCCCATCTACAGTGTCCTGTGTGTGTGTGTGTGTGTGTGTCTTTAGGGAAACTGTCTGTGTAAAGGAGAAAATGAGATAGTGTCTTCTGAATGTTTCCTTTGGGGGCTTAGATGTGTGTGAGGAAGAGGCAGGGCAGGAAAGTGGAGATAACAATACACACACACACAGATTTCCTTAGAGGCACTAAGAATCGTGCAAACACTCACAGAGTAGAAAAACTTCAGCTGTTTATAAAATGACCGTGTATCACTTGCAACCAGAAGCATTGTAGCGTTAACCCACAGAATCAGAGATTTCATTCAGAATTCCATCCGGGACATAAATAAAGAGCAGCAGAGCTCCTTCTCTTGTTCCTTTAAAACCATTAGGGCACGATCAAGCCCTTAGACGGTTCCCATTAGGAAAATGAATCACCAGGTTACACAGTAACTAGTGTCCCATTAAGGCTTGGTTATACATATACACTGAAGTGCTTCTGCATTGATACACAACAACAACAAAAAAAAAAGGGGGGGGGGGGGGAGGAGGTGGTGCTGTTTATGTGCGGCTTTTGGGTGTAACGCATTGTGATTAGATTTCCCTGTGAAAATTAACGTATGGGATTATGTCTGCATTTCTCAGTGCTTTAATTACACTTCAATTACGAAATCAAACAGCGATTGTGCTCGCTTTAAACGTGCTGACGAATCCCACCGCCTGCTGCGCCCTTGTAAAACGACGGCAGGAGCAACAATGTTGCATACTCCTACCTTATGACAACAAGTTGCTGCTGCTGTTGTCTGATCTTACACAGTTTATTTGAAATAAAATTTCTATAGTAATTTAGCGTATCAAGTAATCAACAAGTAATTCGTTAATGATGAGGGGTTTTTTTTTTTTTTGGAGTAACTAGTAAAGATCGGTGAAGCTCGTCACGACAAACTTTGACGGTGGCTTCAGAAAGCAAGACATCAGCTACACAGTGTCCCAACACTTTTGGAGATAGACGGCGTTCCGATGCTTTAACGCTTCGGGCCATGTGCACTCCGCTGTGTGAAAGTTCCGACAGTTGGAGCCAGGCTCTGAACATTCCCTCAATGTGAGGGAACGGGAGTTTTTAGGAATTTTCCAATCGTCCGCAACGGGAATACCGGGAATTCCGATCGGTTTGGAAAAATAGAGCCGGGCCAGTGTGATCGGCCTGTTTCTCGCAAGTAGCTTGAAAGCTCAAGGAGTTATAACAGCCAGACATTTTCAGTGCAAGTCTGTGGGAATTTTGGCCACTTTGAGCTTCCGTACCGGGAATTCCGATCAATCAGAAAAGTCCTAGCACTCCTTCTCCCCAATAAACTGATTGATTCGACACCTTATTCATGGAACTATGACAAAAATAATAATAATACGTATCCAAGAGAACATTAGTGATGCTTTGCAAGCACCAATAATAATAATAATAATAATAATAATAATAATAATAATAAGCTTATAAAGCAGAACAGAACCGTGATATAAGTATCAATGAATGACATTTCTTAGAGTAACTGTTTAGGAGTAAGCAGAGCACACAGAGGTGCTTTGACTGCACTTGTTCAAACATCTAACAGCGTGTTGTGTGCAGCAACAGTGCTGCGAGTCCAACAGGTTCCCGGCGAAGGCGACCTGGTTCAGGAAGGAAGGAAGGTGTGTTGACTTGTGTACTGGGTACAGTTCTGAGCATGCTTCTGCAGGTGTCACTGTCCTCACCTCAATGCAAGTCATTATTCTGACTCCCAACATGCCTGTGATGCACATGAACGGTCTCAGGAAGATATAATGAACTGAAGAGGGTCAGACCCTTGTCCATGTGGCACTTTGTTTTTCTATTTTAAAAGATGTAAGTTCAGGCTATATTTAAATAAGCGTTAAAAAACCCTCAGAGGCAAACACACACCGCCCATTGTCGGGAGTCCTGCACGAATAGGGAGGCAGAGGGAGAAAGCAGTACGTGCACGCAGAAACGTAGCTACTGCTACTCTTGCTCAACCAAACTCTCAGCACGTGGTGACACACACACACACACAGTTCAGTAACTGAAGGTGCCCCTGTTTGGTGGCACAGGACAAAAGGCTGGCCTACAGGGAGAGAGCAATTGGATGGAGGGGGGGGGGGGGGGGGGGTTTCAGAGATTACAGCTTCTTATTTCAATACCGCCAGAATCCAAGAGATTATTATGGTAAATAAATTGAGAAATGTGAATTAGTGCAGTTGTGTTTCTTACTGTCACAGCGTCAGCTTTGTTTCCGTGTGCATTTATGCAAGGCAGGATATCTGGACATGTGCTTGTTCCAGCACACATGGTCAGAGATAAGGAGGTCACCGTAGGGGTCAGACCTTGTCGAGAGAGAAATACGAGATTGAGAACATAACAGCGCTCTTTTCTTTCTCAGGTACACTGGATGAAGTTTCTCCTGAGGGAATTCGGAGTACAGATATCTAGTGCACAGGTTAGTTGGCGACAGGTGCGTTTGCAAAGACAGAAAGAGAGACAGAAAAAAAAAAAAAAGAAAGAAAGCGCGATGTCAAGGTTATTGAAGTATACAGTGACCACGATCACCAGAGAGGGAGGCGGAGCTTAGAGAACATTTCCTCATATGCACTTTTATATTGCAAACATAAAGGGGGTTTACAGTAAATGTGCTAAATTTGCAAATAAAACTGAATTAAAAATGCAAATTCAAATATATATATATTTTCCTGGTACATTTATTTTAGCTCCATCGCAATTCTATCGTGAAGTGTCCCAGGACTTTTTTTTTTTTTTTTTTAAACTTACACAAGTGTCTGAGTATCTTGAAAAGTGCTCTATAAATAAAGTGTATTATTATTATTATTATTATTATTATTATTATTAAAACTTCTTAATCTGACATTCAAACAGGCTTAAAAGTAGAAACAGATCGCAGGAGGTCTGTGGAAATACGAGTGAAATGAGTCCATTATGCACAAAGAATTAAAGAAAGAGAGCAAAAGAATGAGAGAAAAGCAAACGTAAGAGAAAGGAAGAAAGAAAAAACAAATGTGGGGAAGAAAGAAAGAAAGTAAGAGAAAGAGGGAATGAAAAAAGTGAGAGAAAGAGAAATAAAGAAGAAAAAGAAGAAAGCTCAGTGTTCACTACTCGTATCCACACGGGAGAGACGGGAAACATCACATCAGCTCAATAAACATCAAGTCAATTCGATTGGGTTTTTAACAATGGTCATTGTCACTGGATGAAATGGAAACTTTGAAGTGCTTTGAAGCCTCCATCAGTAAATATATCCGGATACTGCTATTTATTGAAAGAGACTTCAAACCAGGTCTGCTTCGTCGCTTTATTTTTAGAGTGAGGCTGTTTTTCTGCTACCACTACACAGACACGTTAGCGTTAGTAGTGTGGATTACATTTATTTTTTTCTTTTAACACCATGTCAGCATCAATGGCTATTTTTCAGAACAAGATCAGGGTGGGTACGACAATATTACAGTTTTTAGTGAAGATTATAATAATCAGAATGTCTTCAGGTGAGCTCCCATCAGGTGAGCTCCCATCAGGTGAGCTCCCATCAGGTGAGCTCCCATCAGGTGAGCTCCCATCAGGTGAGCTCCCATCAGGTTAGCACCCATCAGGTGAGCTCCCATCAGGTGAGCACCCATCAGGTGAGCACCCATCAGGTGAGCACACGTCTGCATTTTTATGTGGAAAACGACTCAAATTTCCGAAATCGCACGAAATATGTTTTGCGCTCCTTCACGGTGATATTCATCGCTGTTGCACTTTCACGTTGAAGAATGTTATTTTGAAATTGTTCCACAGATTGTCGATGCAGTTTTTTGCAGATTGGTGAATCTCTGCCCATCTTTACTTCTGAAAGACTCCGCCTCTCTCAGATCCTGTTTTTATACCCAATCATGGCGGCTGTGGCTCAGTCGGTAGAGCGGGTTGTCCACTAATCGTAGGGTTGGCGGTTCGATTCCCGGCCCGGATGACTCCACATACCGAAAGTGTCCTTGGGCAAGACACTGAACCCCAAGTTGCCCCCGATGGCAAGCTAGCGCCTTGCATGCAGCTCTGCTACCATTGGTGTGTGAGTGTGTGTGTGAATGTGAATGAGACACAGTGTAAAGCGCTTTGGATAAAAGCGCTATATAAGAGTGCCATTTCCCTTCATCTTACTGACCCGTTCACAATTAACCTCCAGCGGTTCCTTTTTACCAACACTTACTTCTCCAGCCTTTTGCTGCTCCATCCCAACTTTTTGAGATCGAATTCAAAACCTTATTTTTTTCCCCTTAAAAAAAACGGCACATTTCCTCAGTTTAAACATTTGATAGAAAACGTATGTTCGATTCTGAATAATTAAATAATATCTATAATGCTTATAATTCTGAATAACATACGGGTTTATGAGATTCGCAAATCATAGCGTTGTTTTTATTTACATTCCACACAGCGTCCCAACTTTTGTGGAAGTGGGGCTGTAAATCTTCGACACGTGGTCCATCTAAACAAACACGGGGACAGCTGAGCGCAGAACACCGCGGCCCTGATGCACAATCAGTTACGACTGAAAGTGAGACAAAGAGCTCAGGGTCATAATGAACACCTGCCCCCGGAATATATTTGTACACAGCGCCACCTGCTGTTTCTAAAGTGAAATGAACTGTTTTTTTTTTTTTTTTTTTTTTTTTTACCTTCAGACAATGTCTACTATTGCCCTTGTGATCCCCAACAGTCAATAATAATAATAATAATAATAATAATAATAATAATAATAATGCCCAATACTCGAATAGATGTGGCGTTTCAGATCATATTTCAGTACAGATAGTAAGAGATACACGGAACAAAAAGCTAGATGAATAAAAATGCAAAACTTGGGAAAGCTTGTTATTTACAGTACGATTAAAATGTTCGGTCTTGTAAATTGAACAGTGAATAAATACGAGTTCTTAGAGAACACTAAAAGTGGATCTGCAACCAGCTCTCTTTGGGACGAGACAACGATCTAAAGTAATTCCTAAACCACAGAGCAACATGTAAAGATCTTCCATGCTGTAGTTTAAACCCACTACAGCTCAAGACATCTCTCAGGACTTTATCCAAATACGATACGATCCACCTTAAAAACGCTGACTCGTGTAGAAGTTACAGTGAAACATGATTTGCGTACGGGTCTTTCATTCACGACGCCTTCCGTCACCTTGTTAACGGCACCCATCCCGTCAGGTGAAGATTCCACTCCACAGGGTCTTGAGAAGGTTCCCGTCGGCATTCACACCAAGTTAAATTCCTCCAGGTGGCACTTGTTATTTTTTTTAAACTGTAGTCTAATTGTTACTCCCCAAGGTGCCTCATTTCACCCAAATTGATCAGACGCACTTTCCTGTGGTGGTAATCCGATAATTCTGTTCACCGGGAGAGCAACAGTCAGACCCGATATAACAGTGCACCTCAGAGCACATTTTTAGATGACCAGTGACATTTATTTACTCAAACTCCTTTGATATCACATTAAAAATCTGACTGTAAAGCCTCAAATGTAAACCTTGTCTGGGTTTTCCTCAAATTCCCGGTTCTTACTATCGACTCTGCAGGCATCGCGGCAGGGATGTGTGGAAAGATACAGGGAAAGGTAAAGAGGTGAGAGGTCAGTCCTCATCCAGCTCAGAGGGCACGGTGCAGCGGGTCAGCGTGGACAGGTAGAGCGCTGTGGTCGCTAAGGGAGACTGACCGGCCGACACCTTCAGGATGGTGAGGAGCCTCGACGCTGCCATGCTAATGCCGTCCTCTGTCTGTGTGTGAGCGAGAGAGAGACGTTATGTAGCCATCAGTGAGAGTACTGGTAGATACACATACGAAGAACCTTTAAACTTCAAACCATGAATTATAGAAAAAAATAAACCTCCAGGTTCTTTTGTCTCGAACAAAGAATAGACTTTTTTTTTAAACCCCATATGGTTTGTAAAGCAATATTCTAGGGAAGCGTAGTTTCCTAAACCCAGATGTAATGAAACCGTTCTACATCATCATGTTGGCGTTTAACATAATCCGTGACAACGAGAACATTTACATACAGTGACCCAATAAGTTTAGTTCATACAGTGAGAAGGTGTCCTGATACATAGATTTGCTCTTCATTCCATTTCAACGAACGGATGAAGACGAGTCCCGTGTGTGTTAATGTACACCGTCCAGGCAGTGCTCAGTGTGCTCAGTACTGTATGACTGTGTCGTACCTGGTGTTCAGCGCAGATTACAGGGCAGCGGTGAGACGCGGCTAGTTTCTTCACGCTGAGCAAACGCTCCTGAGCCAGAGCACCACACCGCGCTGAGTAAACACACACATCAAAGGAAATCTATGATGATGAATATCCCGTTTTATATGATAAATAAGTTCATGTATTAGGGGGAAAAAAATAAAAGTTTCAATAAAACTTGAAAAATGTGGTTGCTAGGTTGTAGGTAGACGTTTGCTAAGGAATCTAGGGTGTTAAACAGTTTTCACACACATACATACACATACCTATCTATCCATCTATCTATACACATACCTATCCATCCATCTATCTATACATATATATACATATATATATATACATACATATATGAAAGAGTCATCACATACCATCAGTGACCATGAAGCACACCTTCCCGAGGAAATAATCTGAACTCAGGTGATTGAGGGAATTCTCCACCACCTGAAGACTACAGAGACAAACAAGCCAGCATGGGTTAGAAGGATGATCAGGTTGGCCCACGTTCAATTTCCAAGTGTAAATAGGTTCAGTGTGTGTCTGAGAGGAGAGTGTGATGGAGGTTACCTGCGCTCGAACAGGAGGTTCACTATAAACACCACCAGGTCCACACGTGGTCGAGTCTCACCGTTCTCGACAGGGAGAGGTAGTCTGCAAGCCAACCGTCTGAAACGAGTCCGAATTTAAAATCATGAAATGGTTGAATTTTTATGAGGCGCAACCTGAAGCTTTCAAACAAGAGAGTAAAAAAAACTGATGTGTTCCTTCACTTCGTCTTTGGTCATTGCAAGGGTTAAGGGGCTAAGTGATGCCAATGTAGTGAGTTTGTTGCAATAACTGGAGACTTTTTAAACCCCTTTAAGTCACTTCATTATAAACAATGAGTCTAGCAACAAGTCTAGTGACTATCTGAGTAGACGATGGTGACCGTTCTACATTTATACTAGTTGAGAGAGGAGGTTCATGCGACTCACCACCACTGTGCGAATCCTAATTACTGAGCTGCGCTTGTGTGAGCCGATGTTCTCAACGCCCAATGTTTCTCAACGTCCAACCACAACGGTTCTCAACGCCCAATGGTTCTCAACGTCCAACCACAACGGTTCTCAACGCCCAACCACAACAGTTCTCAACGCCCAACCGCAACAGTTCTCAACGCCCAATGGTTCTCAACGTCCAACCACAACGGTTCTCAACGCCCAATGGTTCTCAACGTCCAACCACAACGGTTCTCAACGCCCAACCACAACAGTTCTCAACGCCCAACCGCAACAGTTCTCAACGCCCAATGGTTCTCAACGTCCAACCACAACGGTTCTCAACGCCCAATGGTTCTCAACGTCCAACCACAACGGTTCTCAACGCCCAACCACAACAGTTCTCAACGCCCAACCGCAACAGTTCTCAACGCCCAATGGTTCTCAACGTCCAACCACAACGGTTCTCAACGCCCAATGGTTCTCAACGTCCAACCACAACGGTTCTCAACGCCCAACCACAACAGTTCTCAACGCCCAACCGCAACAGTTCTCAACGCCCAATGGTTCTCAACGTCCAACCACAACGGTTCTCAACGCCCAATGGTTCTCAACGTCCAACCACAACGGTTCTCAACGTCCAACCACAACGGTTCTCAACGCCCAGTGGTTCTCAACGTCCAACCACAACAGTTCTCAACGCCCAGTGGTTCTCAACGTCCAACCACAACGGTTCTCAACGGCTAATCGCCGAACGCCAAGGTTCTCACGATCCAAGCACTCTTCACTATTGTTCTCAATGACCAATCCCTGATCTCTACTGTTCCCAACAACCAAAAACTAATCATCACCGTTTTCAACAGCCAATCACTGATCAGAACGGTTCCCAACAACCTCGTTTTGTCTCATTTTCTTAATACTAAAAGCTAGTCAGTCGTTCCATCCATAACCATCGCCTTCACATCAGATTCCCAGCTCCTCGCTGCTTCATTTGGTCTGTGATATTGATAGAAATGATGGAACAGTCTGTAGAGCCAGGAACAAACATTTCCATCTAGTAGAAGTTATCAATCCTTCAATAAAAATCTATTCTGTTTTTTTTTTTTTTAAAAAAAAAAAACAACTGTGATGGACTGGCACTCTGTCCAGGGTGTAACCCCGCCTTGTGCCCGATGCCTCCTGGGATAGACTCCAGGTTCCCCGTGACCCTGAAAAGGAGTAAGCGGTTGAAGATGGATGGATGGATGGAAAAAAAGAAAAAGAGAGACCATCATTCTTTATCTAACAAGATGTCATGCAAATAACAATGACAAAGCAATGAATATGCAGATTAGCCCGTGACGTCACTCGGCGATTCTCAACGCATGTTGTGCTGTAAGAGTTTCCCCTGAAAAGACTCGGCAACCCTGCACACTGGTGGAAACCTCAAGCAGGAGCAGAGCCATCTGATGACCTTGTATGGCCGATGAAGGTGAAACTGTGCATCTTGTGGATTTACTCACACGTTCACGTTCACGTCTTTTTCCCGCGTCACAATGGCGTCGGCTAGTTTGGACTGAAACTTCTCCTCGTTTTCAACCAACTGTTACAAAGCAAAAGCACAAACATTACAGATATATCGATGTTTTATTTCCATGAAAGATTTATTAATTAAATAAATAAAACCAATCTAGGTCCACTGGATTTAGCCTATTGATAGCTAAGTGTTTATAACTACACACACATCTTAGCTGGGCACTTACTAAAACGGTTGCAGTATTCGGTTCAGGTATTTTGCTGTAAGGTGTCAGGAACGCCATGTTGCGTTAAATTATCTTTTTAAACCAGACGCCTTTTTTTTTTTATTTTTTTTTTTAAAAACAATACTGTACTTCCGGCTGCCGCCACTTCTTTTCAAAGTCGCTGTCGTCACTTCCGCCAACGCTTTGCTGCCCCCTTGTGGACGTGTGGCACATTATTCCTGTCACAAAATAATAGCCTGTGGGTTTATAACCGGGGGCGTTTTCTTTTTGACACGGCGGAAATCCGGTAAGACTAGCGGTTGGTGCTAAGTGTATTCGTCATTGTAATAATGTTCTCAAAGATTTGCCAACAAATATAAATTCATTCAATTATAAATGGCAAATCGCTACTTTGTCCCGTTTTGCTCGGCCACTTTCGCCTTCATACATGTCGCAATTAAAGTTTTAACAGCTAGATGGCGTGCTAGCTTAGCTCAATCCTCGAGCGTACCCGGTTGCCTAGCAACAGTGCTCTCGCAGCTCGAACGGCCGCCATTTTGGGTTCAGGCGGTCAAACCAGCGACATACTGAGAAAACAAACTAGAAATGTTCAAACATTTTCGGTTGTAATTTTCCAAAACGTCTTTATTTAACTCGTATAACATTTGATGTGTCAGGTTTCTCCAGAAAACTTAACATCAAACTGGAAATAGACAAAACAAAACAAAACAAAAAAAAAACAGTTGTGCACACAACATACTATAGTAGAAACAGTTGGCTTTTGTGAGATACAACCTGAAAGTACAAATAAGCATGGAAAAAGAAAGTGGTATTGTTTGTTTCCCAAGAAAAAACGAAGGCTACCTCTCAAAACATCATGGTGGTGGTGTGAACTACATAAGGATGAGTGTTGGGAAGTAGCCAAAGTTTTATATTCACAGTTGCTGCTCAGGAGGTTTGGTCTAAACATTAATGTATAAACTCAAACTTTTCATTGCACCCCAAAAAAAAAATACAAAAAAAAAAAAAACAGCTTTCAAACTAATCTAAATAATAATATTTAAAAAAAAAAAAAAAAAACCACTATGAAACTGAAAGCACTGGTTAACAAGCACACTTTAAGAGCATGGTAATCTTGGGCTTCACGATCGTAGCATTAATAGCTTTCGATCTTCTTTATCGCACTTGAATGAGATTCAACCATCGTTGAGGAAACGTGCTAGAATAAAGAAAATACAAACATCTCAAGGCTGTGAGGCTCCAGGGGCTGAGACCTACATTCCCAGTCGAGAAGGAAACGCTTACCCATTTACCTTTAAAAAGGAAAATTCATGATAAGTTCATGTGAACGTACACAAGGACCAAATTCATTCTCTCTCCAAGACAGGACTGGTTTTGGACAATTACTTCTTTTCTTTTTTAAGTTAATCATTTTTGAAAATTTAGGCACATGATTAAAGAATATTTTATAGTCTTAAATGTTGAGAAATGAGCAAAAATCTTTAAAGGAAAACACCATCGATTTTTTTTTAACCGAATCTACCTCGGTACCATATGTGCAGTTACCATAAACGATGTCGACATTTCCATGTACTGAGGAGGTAACTTTATAATGCAAGTATAAGGGAACTCCCCATAGGGCGGTCAATGACGTTGTGTTCTATTGTGTGTACAGGAAATTATGTTAAAACCTTTGCTCGTGATCGTTACATGTACGCTACAGATGTGCTAACTGGCGATTAGGTGCTGGAATACACCATTAAGACGGCTAGTATTTGTCTGCAGACAATCGTGCCCATTTGGGGGGGGGGGGGG
>JAFFST010051929.1:206682-222314 GCA_022414735.1 Noturus placidus
ATATATATATAAAAAACCATAACCGGCTCATCATTTTCTTAAAATAAGTTTTAAGCACAGATTTGAATTTTGGTCCATTAATGAGCCGAGAACTCGCGTGTAACCGCGTTTCACTCATGCATGCCGAATAATAAGACATGTTTTTGGTGTGGTTACCTTGGCAGCGACCTCTGCACTGATCTCTTCCTGAGTCTCGGCCAGTCGTTTCTTGGCCAGTTCGGTCCTCCGATCACAATCCGCGATAAACGACTGCAAGTGCTCGGCAGCCTGGACACACCCACCACACACACACACACACATAATCAGACACATGATTCTTCTTGTGAAGATGTGACTTTTCTGAGAAACATATCCAGAAGGACGTGTATTGGGTTATAGGTATCGTTTACGACGTAGTAGCTAACTCGAACTGTAAACACTACTGCGATGAAATAACGGAGCGCGGTGATGATGTAGCGGGGTTTTTTTTTTTTAGTATCCTGTGGACATATGGAATAAACAAACATACAATCAGTATTCTTCATTAACAGCTTCCAAGCTTCCTTTTCGCTAATCGCAGTTTACGAACGTGCTGCCAGAGATTCCGTTTACGCTTGTCGTTCTACCACAAGTCTCACATGTGGGCGGGGCTTAACAGCCATTTACTCTCATTGGCTGAAGTGAGATTTGGATGGACAGCTCGCTGAGCAGGAAGTAGAGACGTCAGCGGCGTGAGTTTTGGAGAGCGTTCTGGATGCGCTTCTCTGTACAGTTATAGTGTTCGTACTGTGATTCAGTGTATTAGTTTGTAATATTTTCATGTTTGTGTAGACTAACTCATTCGTCTCTACTTCCTACTCAGCGAGCTGTCCATCCAAATCTCACTACAGCCAATTAGAGTAAAGTGGGCGCTCTTAAACCCCAAACACACGTCAGATTTGCGCCAGAATGACGAGCGTTATGCATCCATAAACCACGACTAGCTAAAAGGAAGCTTAGAAAACGGTTAATGAAGAACGCCGTTTAATATGAAGACCATGTTTTTGTATATTAATAATAATAACAATTCGTAATAATAATAGTAATAATAACGATGTGAAAAACGATTTCATATGCTACGAGTTATTCTTATCATCTCATCACTCTCAACAGCTACCATGTTCCTTCACGTAAACTAACTCAACATCCACACTACTGCTTTCTACAGAAGCCCCAAGAGGCCATGCATTATTATTACTATTATCAGTATTATTTTTTTCTGTGTACTCAATTAGAACGTGTTGTTTTTATTATTGTTCTGGAGGCAGCAAAAGCTTGGCGTAATCCAATCCAGCATCACGCATCAACAAATCGTTTTTTTACTTTGAGAGACTTTTTTCTTTCGCTAGTTAAAGATTCCCAGGAGACGTCCGACGCGACGTTGCTCCGGTAACTCTCAAACCCGGCCAAAATTTCGCAGTGGATTTTGCCGACGGCTCATCAAAGGGCGCCGCGGCCAACGTGTTTAAGAAGCACTAAAAAATGGCTGACTACATAGCGATGATCTCATGGTGTGCCAGAACCGCTCTGTCCTGCTGACGTCACACACTCACGTCCAGCTCGAAGAAGTACTCCTGGTGTTTGGAGGCGATCTCGTAGTCCGCCCTCAGAGCCAGGTCGTGTACTTTTAAACACTCGCCCAAGTCCATACGCTGCACCGAACACACACACACACACACGGGATCAGAGAGAGGAGAAGAAGTAGGAAATTAAAGCCTGCACAGATATTTCTACCATGCAGTCCTGAAGCACTTAACGGTCATGAATTTTGTATCAACAACAACGTAATGACAAACAAACATGATAAAAACAAGTGTTCCACCACCACATGTGACTCCTGTGGCCAATCTCAGATCCAGATGATGATATGAAAATAGTATCCACAAGTCACATCAGCATGCAGTCTTGAGACTAGAGGTGGACTGATCGATCGGTTTTGCCGATTATTCAGCACAGATAAACGATCGATGGAACTGTCGGTTATCATCAAAAATCCACAGCGACAGAGTTTGCGTCCATCGCGAAAGTGGCTGAGAATGGTCAGCTGTCGTTATACAGCATGAGAGCGGCATCTAGAGGTGAAATAAAAACTATCACGGATCAATTTTGCTGTGTTATTTGAAGTGGTTTTTGATTCATTTTGGACGTCTCTATTTTTATTTGGAGTGTTACTTTTCTGTTCAATTTGGGATGTATATGTTTTATTTACTTAAATAAGTACAGTCCATTTTCATGGCAGAGTCAGTACTGTTTATTTTTTAAATAAAGTTCAGCAATATTTCGCTTCGAGTGTTACGTTTTCAGTCTGAAATCAATATTAAAAACTATCGGTCATCAGTAAGTAGGTACCAACCAAATTACTGTAGTTATCGTTCTCGGTATCATACGCTATCGCTCGACATCTAGTTGAGAGCTGTGCAAACAAACATGGATTAAAATAAAATTTTTAATTAAAAAAAGAAGTCAAACTTAATCCTGATCATCATCAAAGACCAAACTACACCAATTAAGAAAGCTAAAAAAATAAAAATAGAGAATAGGATTTAAATTTGATTCACAAATTAAAATTCCAGTGAAAACAGTCATTTACATTTATTCATTTAGCAGACGCTTTTATCCAAAGCGACTTACAAATGAGACACACTCACACACCAATGGTAGCAGAGCTGCATGCAAGGTGCTAGCTTGCCATCGGGGGCAACTTAGGGTTCAGTGTCTTGCCCAAGGACACTTCGGCATGGGATCACCCGGGCCGGGATTCCAACCACCAACCCTACGATTAGTGGATTAGTGGCCAACCCGCTCTACCGACTGAACCACAGCCGCTCATTCATAATCGAACCCCAGGAAAACCGCTGTATCAAGAACACTTCCCTATTACGGAGGAGGCACCTTTTTGGGGGGATTAATTCTTCTTCCTCGTCTAAGGTCTGAACGTCCAGATCACAGGATGACAAATCCTTATTGCGTGGAGGAATTGCACCGGTGCATCACAGACGATACGACACGACACGGCCAAACAGACGTGCACACACTCACCGTCCCTGATAAGATGTCGTGAGGACAGGATTCCAGTAGATGACTTTTACACACTCTCTCGTCTGTGAACTTGATCCTCTGCCGCATCGTGTCTCCTACAACGACAAGAAAGCACAATCAGCTGCTGCCGAATCCGTTCGAACCGCTTCATTCATTCAGAACTCCCTGCACTTTTATCCAGTCCGAGCAAATCGTGAAGCTTTGCGTCGTCCTACGTTACCGGTACGTTAGTGTTGCTCCAAAACGATGACGAAATCAACGCTTAGCTATAAATATACACATTCAAAAAGATTTTACAGTCTCGCTCTCTCGAACACCCAGCTCTGGTGTTATTTACAACGAGCTCCAATCTTCTGGGAAGACTTCCCACTAGATCCTGGAGACCTCGAGGAGGCTCCAGTTCACGCCAAAAGGTGATCAGTGCAGCCAGCTCGAGTTCTTCCACCTTCACACACACTCCATGGTCTTCATGGAGCTCGCTTGGCCATGACGGAACAGGTTTGGGCCTCTTAATTCTTAAGAGAAATTGCAGCGCTAAAGCTGTTCTAGACACCTGTGTGGTTCTAACTTTGCGGCAACAGTTCGGAGAAGAACCGCACAACATGGGTGTGATGGACATGGGGTGCACATACTTTTGGGCAGACCGTGGATGTATATATTATTTGTGGAGGTGCGTGTGGTGCCCGCGTTAGTGTTACCGTTCTGCTCCGGTACACACGTTTAAAGATATAAATAGATAGATAGACCAGCCATGTGGAGTAGCTGAGGTGTTTTCGGAACCATCTGATGGAGAAACACAGCGCTTAGTGGAGAAGCTAAAGCTAAAGCTAAAGCTGTTTGATCAGGAAACACACACACACACACACACACACACACACACTCACCGTCTCTGCTCGTGCCCATCAGCTGGTCCAGCATGGCTCTCATCTGCGCCTGAGCCGACATGTTCACTGTAATTAATTATTGCAATTATTAAACAATGTTCTGGTTTTTCTTCCTCCGACACATGCAGGCCTTCGGTTCAGTGCGTGCCAGAGCGCGCGCGCGCTTGTGTGTGTGTGTGTGTGTGGCGAGTTTAACTTTTCTGACTGGAACAAAAAAGGCCCCGGATGTTAGCGAAAAAAAAATCCTGCCAGGGTCCCGCTAAGTAAGTATTTAGCCTTATAATGTTTATTTAAGACCCAGAAATGGGTCTGTGTGTCCGAGCCAACACTGTGTGAATGCTCCCGTCCTTCTTTTCCACCTCTTTAGCTTTGCCTTGTTAGCAAAGTCGAGCTAAGCTAAGCTAAGCTAAGCTAGCGCTAGTCGGCGAGGGGATGAGAAACTTCCGTTTATATTTATATATATATTCCCCTTCTAAAGCGACTTCCGCAGACTACTACACTATTGAGTGACCGTGTTCTGGACAACGTATTATTTTTATTATTTAAATTTATCGTTGTTTTTTTGTTTTATTTTGTATTTTTTTTTGTTGGTTTGTTTCATAGGTTTGCCAACTTCCTGCTCTATCTCCGAACCGCGCGCGTTCGCCTCGCCGACGCGGCCTCCAGGAAGCGTGGCGTCATCGCAGCCCGCCGTCTGATTGGCTGAAACCCGGCTGACGTCACCGCCAAGGCTTCCGTTCAACGGTGCGCACGCTAAGCGTGTTCTCTTCTGCCTCGGTGATCATTGTTTTCATACCGAACACGTTGTAGGTGATACACGACTGTCAAAAGTATGTGGACACCTGATCATCACACCCACGTGTTCCTCAAACTGTTGACACAAAGGTTGCATCACACAACTGTATAGACAGTCTTTGTACGCTGTAGCATTGTAATTCCCCCTCACTTGAATTAAGAGGGCCCCCAGACCTGTTCCAGCATGACGATGCCCCTGTGCACAAAGCGAGCTCCATGAAGACATGGAAGGTGGAAGAAGTCGAGTGTCCAGCATGGAGCTCTGACTGACCTCAACCCCACTGAACACCTTTGGGAGGTTCTGGAAGTGGAGCCTCAACCTCACTAATGGTCTTGTGCAGTGGTTTTCAATGTGGGGGCCGCCAGGGGGCGCCTCAACAATTTGGTGTGAAAAATAAATTCTCACTCTCAGACAACCACACACACACACACAATCAATTCCTAATGTAATGTAAAGATGTACTTATTAATATAAAAGGGGGATATATTCAGAGCGGGTTGTCCACTAATCCACTAACCGTGCGGGTGATCCCATGCCGAAGTGTCCTTGGGCAAGACACTGAACCCTAAGTTGTCCCCGATGGCAAGCTAGCACCTTGCATGGCAGCTCTGCTACCATTGGTGTGTGAGTGTGTCTCATTAGTAAGTCGCTTGTAAATGTAAAATGATATTTCTGTAAAGCTGCTTTGAGACAATGTACCATTGTAAAAAGCGCTATACAAATTGATGATGATGATGATGATGATGATATATTCAGAAGTCTGTATTTTTAATGTGTTTTAAAGACATCTTTCAAAAGGGCGGCCTCGGACAAACGTTAATGCCATTTGGGGGGGCCTCGCCCTGGAAAAGTTTGGAAACCCCTGGTCTTGTGAACGCAAATCCCTACAACCACGCTCCAAACTCTAGTGGAAATCATTCCCCGAAGATCAGAGCTTATTATAACATCAAATCTGGAATGGGATGTTCAACGAGGACGTGTGCGTGTGATAGCGAGGGGTAGACATCCTTTTGACCAGATTAGTGTATATGAAAATGTTACATACAGAAACAAATAGCAGGCATACAGTACTGTGAGCACAAAAGTCTTAGTGCAGTTTTATAATGAAATGAGCTGTAAGTTTTATTGAGCATCTTGCAGAATCAGACACAGTTCTTCGGGAGACTTTGACTGTCGGATTCGCTTCTTATTTTTGCAGCAAATCCCATCAGCCTTCGTTATATTTAATTTTTTTTTTGTCTGAAAAGTCTTTTATCACTTAATACTCTGCTTTCTTTTCTGACATGCAAACATTTTTCTGTAACATTTAATTTTGTGCTGGAAAACTAATGTTTGGAAATGTTTTTGTTCTGACTCAATAATGCAGACATGATCAAACCATCAAAAATCTATTAGAAAGTACAAAAAAAAAAAAAAAAAGAATAACAAACATCCATCCATCCATCCTCTACCGCTTACTCCTTTATCAGGGTCACGGGGAACCTGGAGTCTATCCCAGGGAGCATCGGGTACAAGGCGGGGTACACCCTGGACAGAGTGCCAGTCCATCACAGGGCACACTCACACGCACACTCACACACCCACTCATACACTACAGACACGCCAATCAGACTACCATGCATGTGTTTGGACTGGGAGAGGTAACCCCCGACGCACAAACAAAATAATAAATATATTCTTTAGAACACATTGTACGAAACAAATAAAATCCTATCCTTTTATAAATAAGAATTAGAAACATTAATAATTCATGTTTAATTAATATTGAATTCATTAATAAGTTTTATAAATAACCTACAGATATATAAAAAAAAATAAAGCATTGACGACGAGCCTCTAATATCATTCATATAATGATTTTTACATTTAATTTTTTTAAATAAACATTTTTTAAAATGCAGAATGTAATGTAGACCATGGCTCGATCACTAAAGTGTGAATTTTATGCCTGCATTTAAATACAATATCAACCACGATGGATTAAATGCATCAGAGCCAACACTGTTATATTCTACGAGTGAGCGTCGAGTCGCTTGATACTGTGTGCAGAATAGACATCAATAATAATAATAATAATAATAATAATACATTGCTGACCAGCAAATAAATGACTCCAGAAATGCATTGCGTCTTTATTGTACTGATGTGAAAGAGACGTTCTGTAGTATGTGAGCTGTATACAGTATAATATTCATATACATATGTATAAAAAAATCTAATGTGCCCCCCCCCCATCAATCTTTTCCCACATTATACAAAACAAAAGCTAGCTGTGAATACGGGTTATAATAAATGAGAATAAATATGGGGAGTTCTTTTCAAACTCACGGTCATCCACCAAGCACGCTTCCCATTGGTCCAAAAAAAAAAACCGCACCTGATTGGCTTGGAGCATGTCGTAGATTGGCATCACTTACTCACAATCTCTACTTTTCTCTAGTCACTTTTCTTTTTTAAAAAGACAAATATCCTCAAAGCCTCGAGCGGGACAATACAGTGAGTGACGAACGTCATAAAATATTGTGTAGTTGATTATCGGTACATGGCTCACGTGGACGTCCGAGACATGCTGTTTGGTGTATGAAGACGCGCGGTGTTTGAAGGCCTTCCTATTACAGCTTTTAAACAAAGTTTCATTACCAACAACCACAATTTGTAGCTATATACAGCATACAGATTATACATACGCACCGAATTGCCACTTCATCAGGTCTACTCATGAGATACAGTCAGTAATTTGACCGGTAAAGATACCTAACGGAAAAAAAAACACCATGTAACTACAAGGTAGGAAAACCCAACCGAGTTTGTATTGTGTGTGTGTGTGTGTGTGTGTATATATTATATTATATATATATATATACACACATTAAAATCAGCGAAACAATCGTGAACATGAAATATACAAACCATGTTGTACCTTTTGAATGAATGAAATCTAGCGAACACATGGACGGTCACAGATTTGCTACAGTTTTGTGTATATTTTTCAATACAAAGTTAAAAAAAAAACCCCAAAACTAATACAGACATTCTTTTCTAAACACATTAAAGCCACAACATACTGTATAAATGTCAGCTCAAGGATCACATTCTCTGATTTTAACGCTGGGATGCTTTTATGAAACTTAATCCAGATGTATGATGATGATGATGATACGTATTATACAAGCTATACGACTGACTCACACACAGAAGTTTTGATGAATTAATTTCACCATGCTACATTCGTTTTTTCAAGCAGTGGTGACCAACACTTTTCCTAGAGATCTACCTTCCTGAAGACTTTCGATGAAAGGCTGCGTTCACACCCTGTCGGAATTACCAGAGGACATCCCAGACGTTCTACTCAGGAGCTGTTCGCGTCCTCAGGACTGGGAATTACGCGACGGTTATCCAGCTTTGTGCTCGTTACACATTTTCAAATTAATCTTGCATTATTAAGCCATCCATGATGGTCAATCATATACATTTTTACGCAGAAATATTACGAGACTCAATTTTACTGATTCATCTGCCGCCGTTTTAAGCGTTTCAACATGATGCCGCATCGGTCACGTGGTACAAGTCGGAATCTCGGCAATTACGGAAGTTATGACATGGCGTGAAACGCCGATAAACCTGAAGGAAGGTAGATCTTATGTAAGAGGGTTGGAGACCACTGCTTTTAAAAAATATATATAAATAAAATAAAAACCCCACCCATTTTTTGAATTGACAGAACTGATGAATCGAGCTGCACAGAGCTTTAACGTAATAATTCATCAACCTATCTAAGGAGGATTTTATATTCTCAGTGGATTCATCTAGTTTTAACCATCACCCCTCCTTCACATTGTCCAGATACGCGACTTAACAACTAGCTAGCTAACTACATCGTGAGCGTGTCATATAGAACGGAAAAAAACGGCACAACTTTACACAAGTACAGCAGTATTGCTTGATAATATTGACAATGTGGAGTAGTTCAGACCAACCAGAAACATGCAAAATATTACTTTACCGCCAGAAAAAAAATGTCCAAAACAAATTATAACAAAAGATCCAAATTGTGAAAGAAAATTTAGTTTGTTTGGTTTTTTTTTTTTGGCTTGGGGGTGTTACAAGGAATAACTAAACATTCACAGCCTCTCTGAACATCCAGTTTATTTTACTTCCAGTCTTTTCCTTAAGACTTTGATCTTGAGTAATGGCTATGGTAACAGGACATGGTCAAACATTTCTGCTGGTGGCAGTGAAGAGAACTGGCTTTGCTCGCTACATTCAGTAACGCGGCGACACAATCAGGTTTGCGGAGCTCTGACGACCGAAATGCAGATGCTACCGATGATCATGATGCACCTGCTAACTCACAAGACATTCATTGCTAGCTGGGGAGCCTTAAGAATGGGGGGAAAAAAAAAAGCTAGCTAATGTTGCTAGCTAGCAGGACAACATTTAAAAAGGCAAAATTAGCTTCAGCCATCTGTTTCACTTCATACGTTTCAGTTTGCTCAGACTGAACAAAGGCTTCGCCAAAGACCTCGTGCTGATCACCTCGAGTAATCTGCTACCTTTAGAGTATTTACTCACTATTGTAATATTTACTACTTAAAATGAGTCACACAATTTATGATACATCGTTGAATATACCCCCGAACCCATGGCTAAATATAGTTACGGAGGAATATTAGCCGTAAGGAGCCTTTTCTTAGTAATTTATCAACACATCTGAGGAAAATGTCGCCGTTCCCAATCGTCTTGTCTTCACTGGCCTGATATATGACTTAACGGCTACATGCTAGCAATCTACAACATTAGCTTCGTTCACATCCTGTATACAGAGTAAAGGATCTGGCTGGATTGCGAGATTGTGTATGCATGCGTTTGTGTTGAGACATCACACAGTCCTGCATTCACTCAGGGCGGGGGGGGGGGGGGGGGGGGGGAGAGCAACTATAAGCAGTAGGAAGAGAGGGTTGTGGATAATCTAGTGAGGTATAGTGTAACGTCTAGCTCCATAGCACCGTTTACTCACTCCAGCTCCGACGACCGCTAGCTATTCACACGCCGACACAAGATTTAACCATCTCAAAGATCGGCTCACATGAAAAACATCAAGACGACGAATTAGGAAAACTCAACAGGTCTAATTTAGATGTCAGTTGCAAACAATACATGCTCACAACATTCTACATCATTTAATTGCCACAATTCTGGGACGTTTCTGCTCTAAAATGCTGACTTGCTTGTCATAATTTATTCACGGGCAAAACTAAATATATTTCTGCGCAAGTGAGGAGGAAAGTGCCGAGCAGTGTTTTAGCTCGTCGTAGATTAGCAGGAGGTGTGTACGACATCCCTGCTGAAAACCCCCCAAAAAACAATAGAAACCATCATAGAAATTCTAATGGTTTCCACTACAAGCACCATTACAAACAATCAGCCAACCATTAAAATCATTACTCGTCCTTAAATGGTATCCACTAGACAGTAGAAAGCAACAAATTGCCAGTAGAGATCCGCAGGGACCATTACAGTTTCCATTAAAATGCAATACAATTCCCTTTAAAACCATTACAAAGTCTATGAAGGTTTATATTGTGTGGATTTTTTTTTTCTTCAGCAGACAGGTCAGTACATGTTGCGTTCATTCCTTTTTGGCTTTAAAACAAATAAATATTTTAAAATGCATGCTTTCTGATTCATTTTTTAAGTTAATCAATGATCATGAAGGACCTGGATGTGCATCTAATGTATTTGTCTGTGCCTTGTCTTTCCCAATTTCATTTTCAAAATGAAAACAAAAAGAAAAAATGAAGGCAACATACACGGACCGTAACGTACGAAGGTGCACAGATTCCATGTTCTCATATCAGCGCTCGAGATAATGGATTACGCGCCGATTAGAAAATGGAGCGCCGTGGACCTGGAGCGTTTGAGGGACTGAAGAACACCACAGTTCTTGGACAAGTTCCTGTTTTGTGTCTGAATTGATACTGATCGGCTTCTTGTTTTTTTTTTTTAAGGTAATACTTGCAGAGAATGATTGACAGGTGTGAGGACGCCCCCTATGAGCCTTGCTTGGAAATAACTGCCATAGTTTCCTAGCAGGTATACTTATTACATTAATACCAAAGCAACAGTCACTACTTTGAAATAATAATACTACATTAAATGTTGATTTCAGGCTTAGTTGAGTAAACTAAATTAGAACTATTATATCTAACTATCGGTGTGTGTGTTTATTCTGAGTGTCCAAGATATCTTAAAAAAAATGTTAATTTAACATTTAAATATCTGATTTACGGGTCAAAAGGTTTGCGTTCGCCTGCGATTACGGAGGTCTAGGTTGATTTCGTATGCATGTACACTACCGGATAGCCCTTATTTTATGGAGCTAAAATTGAACACGAAGCTAATATGCTAATCCATTAATTAACATATTAAAAGAAAGACCTTCTCCAATCAACTAACATTATTACTTCCGAGAAATCCGGTATAAAACACGAGGCCCTCGCTAGAGCTGCACTCTAACACACTGTTCAGTAAGGACTGGAGCTGAGCGAGAAAGGGGGAAATGGGAAGGAGGTTTAAAGAATAAATCACAAACAGAGAACACAGATTGTTGAAAGCTACATTATACACAGACATGAAACAGCATGGTTGGTTTCCATGTGTCTGTGCGCACGTGTGTGTGTGATTTATAAGCGTTCCGGTTGTTGAACGACTGTGAAAATGTATCCGCGTGTAATTTTCACTTCACTCTGTGTGTGTATTTTTAACCAAGGTGAGATCTTCACCCTCTGTGCAGTAATGGGAATGAGGGTGTGAGCTGGTGGAGGGTGGTCGTGAAGGTGCAGTAACACACTGTGCCCTGCGGGGGGCAGCGTGGACTCTACAGCGCGGTGAGACGGCCGGTGAGAGCAGCCTGCAGCTCAGACGGCAAAAACACACCCAACTCGGTGATGATCCCACCCGTTATCAGCTGATGAGGAGTGACATCGAACGCCGGGTTCCACACATCAATACCTGCAGAGAACAAAAAGGAGAACACCATAATACATCTCAGACTTGAACAAACTAATGGAGAACGAGCGAGCTAGAGGGAGGGGGGAGTGCAGAGACATAGAGAGACACACACACAGACAGAGAGAGACACAGAGAGAGACACAGAGAGAGACACAGAGAGAGAGAGACACACAGAGAGAGGGAGACACACAGAGAACGAGAGAGCACGTTATAGTGAGAGAAAGAAAGATAAAAGAGAGAAACATGACATAAAATGAAAAAAGAAAATAAATGAGAAGAAAAAGCACAAAGACAGATGGACATGAGGACACGCGAGGCTCTGAACCGAGTTGTGTAATAATACATTAGGGCTCTGTTCAGATTCACTCAGTCGCTGGATCAGACGGAGAGAGTGTGTGTGTGTGTCTTTATTAAATTTATTACAGCACCCAGTGCTGATCTCAGATCTGCTCTGAGCTTGTTCTCCCCCAGCGTGAGCACACACACACACACACTACACAGCCTTTAATTAAACCACTGCCACACACACACACACACACACACACACCAAACATGTTTAATTAAAAGACAGCTCAGTACAGTTTCAGCCATCACTCAAGCCCTTGTCTCCATCGCTCTCTCCCTCACACACACACACCTGGTGCAGCGACAGGGATGCCGTTGATGCTGGTGAGCTCCTCGGGTGGTCTCTCCTCAATCACAATGTCTCTCCCACTCTCCAGACTAAGGTCACATGAGGTGCTGGGAGCTGCCACGTAAAATGGTATCCCATGATGCTTTGCAGCAATGGCCAGCTGGTACGTGCCCACCTTGTTGGCCGTGTCACCATTAGCAACGACCCGATCTGCCCCGACAACGACGGCTACACACACACAACCACAAAAAAAACACAGTTTCCTGGAGTTCCCCCTCCCCTAACGTGTGTAACAACCAATGAAAATGCCAGAGACGTGGATTTGAGGGAATTTCACAGATAAACAGAACATTCTTTAAAAATCAAAACACAAAAAAAAATCCCTGTATCGAGATCATAGTTAGCTTTTTGAATTAAAAAAATAAATACTGCAGTAGAAGAGCAGCTAGTTTTCACAAGAGTTGGTTTCAAGATAAATTATCACAATTATCTCTCCTTTAAAGCACACACACACACCTGTGATGCCTTTCTCCCTCATGGCGAGAGCGGCCATGCTGTCTGTGATGAGCGTAGCAGGGAAGCCCTCAGCCACGGCCTCGTATGCTGTAAGCCTGGCTCCCTGGTTATACGGCCTCGTCTCTGTACAATAAACTCGCTTCAGACGACCCAGAGTGTGCAGCGACCGCACCACACCTAAACACACACACGTAAACACACACATTATAAACATTATGATAGGATTACATCCTCAGTAATCTCACTCACACACACACACACACCGAGAGCGGTGCCGTATCCAGCAGTGGCCAGGCTGCCCGTGTTGCAGTGTGTGAGGATGGTGACGGAGTCTCTCGGCACTCCGGACAGGATGTGCTGGGCGCCATAGTTACCAATCTTCCGGTTATCATTCACATCTCGTTCCAGCATCTCCCCAATCCAACCAATTACGCTGCAGAGGGGCAGAGCCAAGAGAAGAGGTTAGGTAAAACCTATAATGACCTGAAGTTACCCCAGGAAGTCATCGCTACAGCTAAGTTTACCCCAGGAAGTCATCGCTACAGCTAAAGTTACCCCAGGAAGTCATCGCTACAGCTAAAGTTACCCCAGAAAGTCATCGCTACAGCTAAAGTTACCCCAGGAAGTCATCATTGTAGCTAAAGTTACCCCAGGAAGTCATCATTGTAGCTAAAGTTACCCCAGGAAGTCATCGCTACAGCTAAAGTTACCCCAGGAAGTCATCGCTACAGCTAAAGTTACCCCAGGAAGTCATCGCTACAGCTAAAGTTACCCCAGGAAGTCTTCGCTACAGCTAAAGTTACCCCAGGAAGTCGTCTCTACAGCTGAAGTTACAGCAGGAAGTCATCATTGTAGCTAAAGTTACCACAGAAAGTTATTATTATAATTAAAGTTACCACAGGAAGTTGCGACTATAGCTAAAATCATCACAGGATGTTACTGTTTTAATTAAAGTTACCACAGGAAGTTATTACGGGCATTGGTAGCTCAGTGGTTAAGACGCTGTTGAAGCAGTTGAGGATTAAAGGCCATGCTCAAGCCCTGAACCCTAAACTGCTCTGTTGTAAAAATGAGATAAATTGAAGTCGCTCTGGATAAGGGCGTCTGCCAAATGCCATAAAATAAATGCAAAAATATTACAGCAGCTAAAGTTACCGTAGCAGATTATTGCTATAAATTAAACGTCAAATAAACATGAAACTGAAGACTTCAGTGGCTAACAAGCAAGAACCAAACAATATAATTCACGCATCTTACGTGTGTATATAAACAAGCCTAATTGGAGTCAGTGTTTTTAGCCGATGTCCTTATACCTTTCTCGGAGCTGCTCTCCTCCTTTCTCCATGCTCTCGTTCTCGGTGAACTCCATTAGCTCTCGTGCTGCTCGCCCCATATTGACGGCGGTGGGCCGTGCTGAGGTCAGGTGACACAGAGACTCCCTGATGAAGGACACTGGGTCATCACCCCCGGCACCCGCCCGGAGCTCCACTGCCAGGCTCAGACAGCCCACAATGGCGATGGCAGGAGCACCACGAACCTAAGGGGTCAAAGGTCATGAAGGGTCACTAGGGCACCTAATTGGGTGGTCTTACACAATGCATACAAGTCACATGAAATGAGGATGAGAATATACAGCACCGGGAAGGGTCTCAGGCAAATCTGTTCCGCAACGATGCCTTCAAAGTAATGAAAGTTTATAGACATCAGAGAAATAACTTAATTGAAAACTTAACACCTGCATTAAATTTCACTCAAGTACACTCATGCAGGTATAAGGAACCCGACTGCAGTCTGTCCTACAGCTCAGAGAACCTTCCAAAGTCCTTCTGCAGAAAGAGTTTTCACTTGTTTCGGGTTCTGCAGTAAAACCAGACAGCTATGATCATGTATTTTTAACCCCCCCCGCCCCGCATCTGAAAATGGCTCTCAATCTTACTTTCCTTAATGACACACAAAAAAAAAAAATCTCTAAACATTTAAAGCCCCTCCTCCCCATCTTCTGTGCTGAACTGTAGTCCTGGAGGCTGGACCATTACCACCGCTTACTCCTGAAGACACCACAATCAGTGAAAGCCTGTTACCCTTACACCACATTCCAGGAAGCGTCGTCACTCTGCAGGGGAAAGTTATTACCATAATGACAGCACTTTTTTTTTGTTATTAATGACGGCACTCTGCGGTAATGGTTTCTGCCACTGTGACATCACATTCCAGGAAAGCTCATCACCATTACTACATTGTGTTCTGACGACGATTACTGATTGTCATTATGACTCAATAGGTCATGTTAAACTGCGGGAAAAGATTGTGTCCCTTTTACCACAAACTCCAGGAAAGGTTATTACTATTATAAGTCATTGTGCCACTGTGACCTCACGCTCCGGCGACGGCGCGACCGTCGCGACCTCGCACTCTGGGGAAGGACTCTTTGGCAGACACCCTTATCTAGAGCAACTTACGTTTATCTCATTTACTTAACTTCCCCTAGAATATTACCATTACGGCATCACAAACTGAGAAAGGCAGTGCCGTTATGAGACCATTCTCCATGAAGTCATCATCATCGTCATCATCAAGTCACATTAAACAGGCGGCTGTGTCTCAGTCGGTAGAGCGGGTTGTCCACTAATCCACTAATCGTAGGGTTGGTGGTTGGAATCCCGGCCCGGGTGATCCCATGCCGAAGTGTCCTTGGGCAAGACACTGAACCCTAAGTTGCCCCCGATGGCAAGCT
>JAFFST010051929.1:222334-241048 GCA_022414735.1 Noturus placidus
GTGTGTGTGAGTTAGTGAGTGTGTGTGTGAGTTAGTGTGAGTTAGTGAGTGTGTGTGAGTGAGTGTGAGTTAGTGTGTGTGTGCGAGTTGGTGTGTGAGTGTGTCTCATTTGTAAGTCGCTTTGGATAAAAGCGTCTGCTAAAAGAATAAATGTAATGTAAATGTAAACAGTTACCTATCTAATACGTTAAAAATATTTACAGATGTCAAATACATTCCTGAAAAAAGAGCCACACCAGAGCCACCTCTAATTGGCTAAATGACTCAGTTTAAAGACCAATATGTTGAAAATAATAATAATAATAATAATAATAATAATAATAATAATAATTCCCAGGCTACTCCAGCTGTGCACATCTGCTCACAGGAGGACCTCGGAGTGTTTCACCGCCACAGATGTGAAGTAACGTCCAAGTCATTTCAGCTCGTAGACCGTCTCGTGCAGGGGAAAAGCGAAAAGAACGAGCTGCAATATCAATAATTCATCCTGCAGCTAGGTTGGCTGGAACAGCAGGGCGCGAGCGCCTCTAATTAAACACGGTCACGCGCACTGAGGAATAATTGGGTCCGGACGGAAAACGGCGAGGCGGCGGTGATGCTTCTAAAAGTGACCCATCACCGACGAGGTGAAATCAAATAGCAGGAGAATCGAATCCAAGATCGGGGTTTGAGACAGGTTCCGTTCAGTCAGTCACCCAGCGCGAGAGCGACACTGTAGCGCGAGAGCGACATCAGCGGAGACGCTCGCGAACAAAAGCGGCTGACACAAAGAAGCGTCTGCGTGTCTCGCGCTCTAAGCTTCTTCACGCATCTTGTGCAAAACACGAATAAACAAATCACAAATAAATAAATAAATAAATAAATAAATAAAACGCCAACCGGAAAGAAAGAAGGTAAAGACTTGCTGCTCGTGCGTACCTTCATGCTCTTGATGGCCTCGTATCCGTCCTGCACCGAGCGGATCTCCTCGTACACGGTCTCCCGCGGCAGCAGCAGCTGGTTGAGGATCTGCAGAGACCCGGCCCGGTACCGGATCGCTTCTAGCGTCATGACCCCGCTTCAGACCTGCTCAATTCGAGTGCAGGTTCCGGTGAACGTTATGCACGGAGGATACAGTGGAAAGAGGGGTGGTGTGGGGGTTAACAACAACAACAACCCCCAAACACCGGGCCGCGGGCACGCGTGAACGCCTCTCGGTGTGGGTGCGATTTAAAGGGCTTCAGCAGCGACCACAACGCGCACCGACTTGACACAGGGACCTCTCTCACGGAAGCACGTGCTCATTCTGGCAGGAAACGCAAGGCTTTTTTTTTTTTTTGGGTCACGCCCACCGTTTTCGGTTCTCATGCGCGCTCCAGTCTCCTTAGCACAGACCTTCTGGCGCGCACACGTGAGACTTTCCACGCTAACGCTTGGACGGAGATTTAAAAAAATAAACACACACACGCACTTGTCATACTGTCACTGTGAGGACCTTCAGTGACATTATTAATGACGCCATACTAAACCTTCATCCAAATCAGCACAAGCACACACACACAGTATTTCACACTTTAATGAGTCAGCATGAGACATCTACAGTAAATATCACTAAGACATCCAAGCAATCACCTCGGATCCACAGTGTTATAGGGTCGCTGCTAAAAATACACCACATACATTCATACATTTGCTCTGATTGCCATATTATTAAGTATGACGGAGGGAAGGTGTGTGAAAAGTTCGAATATATATATATATATATATATATATATATATATATTTATATTCTAATACCAGAACCTTGTTGTTCAACATTCTATAGCTTAAAAGCCCCAGGATGCTTAATACAGAGACGTCTGTGAAACGTGTATACGTGGTATGGAGGCCATGAACATATGAGGCCTCCAGTACTGTAGGTGGCGCTGTTCAGAACCTACTGGAAGAAAACTTCTGCTCCTTAAAGGGATCGATTTTTGGACTGAACCTGGTCAAGCACACAACGTTTGGAGCAACCGATCACACGAGACGGCGAGCGAGGCCTCAACACGATGTCCGTTTTCTCCGTAATAACAGCGTATCATCTCCGCAGGAACTACGCTGAGGCTTTTTTTTAGTGAGTGCGAAAAAGAGAAGGAAAACACGTGGTTGACGATTGTCCCACAGAAAAAACCCAGACAGTGACCCATGAACACCGTCCTGACGAGACGATCCAGATATCGGCACGATTACGGCTTTCCACTGCGCGGGTTTACATGTAGCGACACTTTAATGAGGCTAATTTCCTGTCAAAAACAAAAATTTCAGCTAGTCCGTGTTTTTACCAATCGCTGGGTTTGCCTCCACTGTTCATGGGGCAGAACCCAATCCGACGACTCCGGAGAGGTTTTCCGAGGGGGGCGGGACCACAGGTGGCCGAGGGGGTGTGGTCACAGATCCATGCGGGGGCGGGGTTGAAGGAAACTCTGCAGGTAAAAACGTGTGAAAAGTAAAATGTGGACATTTTTTCCTCAGAACCGATGTGTCGCGCCGACATCAGACAGGAAGTTAGCTACAATATCGGTTGCATTTGGTTAGCATGGCTGCTTTCTCTCAGGCTTTAGCTAACCGAGCTGGTTCCTGTGGTTATAGAGCGCTCCTGTATGAGAACAGCTAATCTGCTGATTAACTAGCAAGCTTCCAGAGCGCAAAAAAATCTGTTTCCTAAATACCGTTGTTTTTATTTCAGGATTCAGAATGAACTTTTCTCACAATTGCTAGCGTTTGGGACACAGCCCTCATTTCCCTACGCCGTCCCCGAAGACCACGATCTGCACCTGATCACCTGGCTCAGGTGTGCTGAAGGGGAGTTGGAAGAGCACACATCTGAAACTGAAACCTGACATGGCTTCACTTGTGTACAGAAGTCCAGAGAGGCTGGACGTCCTTTGTTTCGAGGATCGTGTATGCAGGAGAAGCTCCAGCGTGTACTACGTCGATATTGGCTAGATAGCAAGCATAGGTTTCGTGTGGTTTATTCTGATGCAATAAGAATGCATGGCTCCTCTGTCATTTTATCAAAATGCTGGCTATGAAATGTCCCACAGTCAGACTGTCCGCTTTGTCACGCCACTGTAGTTCAAAGGTCACACAGACAACCAGGCGAGGGTTAATCCCTGATTACAGACCATGGATCCTCACCCCTCCTCTTTTCCCCACTTTGTACACATATACAACCCTCTATTCCCGTCCCATTAAACTTCACCGGTGGAGTGTTAGCATTATCCCCGTATCACAGCATGCTGAGCTCCACAGAGGAAGGATTAAGCAGAAGCCCAGTGCAGAGACCAGATTATTCTTCATATGCTCTCTATGAGGATTTACACACACACACACACACACAGAAGGCACAGGGAGCACAGGGACAGAGGAGGGCAGATGGAGAAATCAGAAAAGTAGCAGTATTGCTATGCGCCTCATCAAATGTGCAAATGATCGCTAAAATAGCAGTTTGGCCAAAAACACAATGTACACAACGACCCTGAATGCTGAGATCATCCGAGAGCCTCCTGGGTGCACTTCAGTACCGGAACCAACCAATAAGCTTATAGCCTATACCCTTGTTTCTAAAATATACATCTGTATTTATTAATATATATTTTAAAGTTTGTGTGGTCACTCGGCTTTGAGATTTGCATCGTCTCTGCTGTAGTTTCTGACCCTGTATGACACACCTTTATAATTATAATAATAATAATAATAATAAAAAACAACATCACTACATCTTAAAGCAGAACAACTTGTTCCTCAGGACATGTTATCTTCCCTTACTTGTGAGCTATGTAGTAAAGGAAACTCCAGACGGCGAACAGGTCCTGTAGTGTGTACATTTCATTTCAGGCTAAACTGTTCTGTTCTAAAAATAAGCCCAGAGTCACATGACTCAGAAACATTCGATACAATAAGTAGTGCTTCATGAATACGACGCTGGAGTCGTCCGATCCTGATCAGACAGACGTCCACCAAGGCCGTGTGTTACTGGTTTGTTTGGGGGTTTTTTTTGTCCTGCAACTTTATCTCGTTGCTCCTGAATGAATAATCGTTACGGAGAGCACAGACCGCGTGCACAGGGTCGGAGATGCTGAGCGGCAAGTTAAGAAGCTGGTGCTGAATCCTTTCTTCCCTCTAGCAAGTGAGACGTGTTTGTGGGTGTGGCCAGACGTTTCGATTAGAAATGTCCGGTAATGGTATGTAAACAAATTAAAGTATAGCTAATCGATTGGATGTGCCGCGGCGCTAATTTGCATAATGTTGAATGATTAGTTAAACAGATGTTAGACAGGGTTACACATCTGGATATACTCAGGATAAGAGAAACTAAATAACACACTGACTCGTTGGCCTTCCATATAAACCAGTACAATTTTTTTTTGCCCTCAGTAAAGTAGTCCAGTGAGCCTCAGGTGATTGTGGACTAAAATATCGGGAGTGTTTGTATAAGAGGATATATAGAGAGGGAAAGAGCAGGGAGAAGAAAGAGGGATGCTGTGAGGAAGAGAAGGAAATGAAGTACATGCAGAACATGTGTGTTATTGACTGCCTCTGCGTGCGAGAACGGTTCTCTGACGCACGTGAACTTCCACCTCCTGCACATGTTCACGCAGCACGCTGCCTCCTAAGAGACTCCATCTGAAAGAGAGAGAGAGATTTGTATTGTATAATATATTCAAAAGGAAACTCAAGTGAGCAGAGCTCGCTCTCTAGCTATAACCTTTACTAACTCCAGGTATAGCTAAACTAGTAAACTCACCTCAACCTCCACCATCTTCAGTCTTCCTAGTGCATCTTTAGCTGCTTCCTAAACACAGAGAACGTGATAAAAGATAACTAGAAAGGAACGGCAACATGTTTACGGCGATCTGTGTACGTGTGTGTTTACTCACTCTGTTGCCTTCACTGGAAAACTTCTTCACTGAATCAGCAAGACCAACAACGAACTTATTTAACACACTATCATACTCTGAGAGAGAGAGAGAGAGAGAGAGAGAGAGAGAATGATAATGTGTGTGAGAGAGAATGTGTGAAATAATGTGAGCGAGGAGAGAAAAATAATGTGAGAGAAAGAAGAGAGAGAAAAGTAAGAGAGAGCGAGAGAAGAGAGAGAAAAAGAAGAGAGTGAAAGAGAGGAGAGGGAGAGAATGTGTGTGAGAGAAAGTGGACTATGTGCTAGCTTATAAGTGACAAAGCACGTCGTTTCTCTTTTGTGGGCGTGGCCTATCTACTAAAAAAAAAAAAAGGTTTTAATATAAGATAACTACAATATACAGTCTTCTGCATCATCATAGTGATCATCATGTATAGAAAATGGCCACATTATGTAGCGGACTTATTATGAAAAAGAAAAGCCACCTAAATATAATGACAATATTCACTCCGTTGCCATGACAATAGCTTTTTGTTGATGAGCTGTAAATATTGAAATGCATGGCGTCACACGTCACTTTTAATGTTCACAGTAAAGTAGTATAAGAATAAGTGAATGAAGGCATTCTTCTCCTGTGTGGTGTGTGTGTGTGTGTGTGTGTGTGTGTGTGAGACCTGCGAACACCGCTGAGGATCCTCTCCCCAAGTAGGATTTTTGCCAGTGCAGTCGCTGACAGATCTCTTTATGCTGGTTCAGCAGGTCTGGTGGTGGATCCCGTCTATTTTTCTTACACTCACCAATCTGTGGACGGAGAAACAAACAGTCTGACCTAAATTTAAACCAGATTTTGCTGGGGTTTCCCCTCCCCCACCCCCACCGTCCATCAGGTCCTGTGATGTGTACAGAAAAGCAGTCGTATAAGACACAATGTTCGAATGAACCTCACATTAAAATATCCATTCTTTCTTGTGCGAACAGTACTGAAACAATTCGGTATACAACCGGATACAGCACCGCAAGAAGTACTTCCTTTTTAACCACAGCTCCATAGGAATGTTAGGCTAATGGAAGGTAAATGATGTATAAATGCATAAATTGCATTCAGTGTCATGTTAAACAGCACGCGCACACACACACTGACACACACACTGACCTTTTTCTCTAATCTTTCCTTGTCGTAGTTGAGGAGGTTGAAGCTGTGGAGTTTGTATTGAGGAGGTGAAAGACTGAAAAGAAGAAAAGATCTCAATACTCAGACACGTGTGCAATACATTTTCATCTACTCAACTGTTAGATTTTTGTTTAGGTTATCTATTACTAACAGGACACACACACACACACACACACACACACACACACACACACAGTATTACCCTGGTTGGAGGCTCTTTCCTTGATTGTTGCGGGGTTTGGATTTCGGGGAAGGTGCCTATTGGGCAAGAAACACATGAAATGCTGAATGATGATGACGGGGGATTTCATGGGAATTTTATGGTAGTAATAGAATAGATGTAAGACATGGCTTTCTGAATGGTGCACTGAAAAATAACACTATTATCTGTGTTAATTCAATGTTATTTGTATAGCGCTTATTACAATAGACATTGTCTCAAAGCAGCTTTACAGAAAGATCAGAAATCAGGCCCCCTAAAGTCGTCCTTGGTGCTTGGCCCCTTAAAGTCGTCCTTGGCCCTCCAGTGTCGTCCTTGGCCCCCGGCCCCCTAATGTCGTCCTTGGTGCTTGGCCCCCCAATGTCGTCCTTGGCCCCCGGCCCCCTAATGTCGTCCTTGGCACCCTAAAGTCGTCCTTGGCCCCCCAATGTCATCCTTGGCCCCCTAAAGTCTTCCTTGGCCCCCCAATGTCATCCTTGGCCCCCGGCCCCCTAAAGTCGTCCTTGGTGCTTGGCCCCCTAAAGTCGTCCTTGGTGCTTGGCCCCCTAAAGTCGTCCTTGGCCCCCCAATGTCGTCCTTGACTCCCCAATGTCGTCCTTGATGCTTGGCCCCCTAATGTCATGCTTGGCCCCTAAAGTCGTCCTTGGCCCCCCAAATATGCACCATGATTTCACGCTTACTTTTCCATCCTTTATTTATTCTGTCCTGTCCTTCGTCAGTTTATCCCTCTTTCTCTCACAGGGTGTTTGTTCTTACCCGTTCTCTCGCTCTCTCTCTATCAGGGGTGATGGCCGGAGGATCCACTACGATCCATTTCTCTGTGACAGGCTGAAGCTGGGCCCCCCCCAGCGGCTCCCGAATCTTCACCCTCACCTCGAGCTTCCCTCCTGTCGCCTTCCTGCCATCCAGCACCTAACACACACACACACACACACACACACACACACAGCACCTCACTTGTTAATCACATTTTTTTGTCTTTGATGTATAGATATGATGAGGTTTCTGATGAGTGAGTGTTTTTTTATGAGTGTGAAACATGAGTGAGTCTGTGTGTATAACTCACATCTATAATCTCTCTGATCTCACACTGATTCTCCAGTGCTTCGAGTTTCAGCTGAGCATTTCCCACCACCTTATCATTCTTGAAGAGGCCACTAACACACACACACACACATTCACTGTCACATTTTCACTGACGTTGATTTTTCATTTCTAGTTTTTCCTCAGGTGACCTGTGGTCCAGGTAAACAGTAAGCGTGGTGAGGGTTGTGAATGCATGGTGTGATTTTTCTCCACAAGCTCAGCTGCATTTCGAGGGCTCAGGTTTTTTTTTTAACTGCACGTTAAAACAAAGTTTGGTGAATGATAGAGAAGGACAAGAAAGCCTCACCCTTTGTGGACGACCTCGAACTTGATGCCTTTGGTCTGCACCACTCTCTTAAAGCCTCGGTGTGTTCGGTTGATCTGCAGCTTAAACTTCGCTCTGAACTCTGTTGGAAAGGGAAAAGAGAAAGAGAGAGAAAATATTCTGACCGTGCGTTCACACAATCCCACGAGTGTGTGACTGACGTCGCTTCAGGACTCTTATGGGTGTGGCCTTTTTAAAAAAATAATCTTCCAGTAGAAATATCATCATGTAAATTTCCAAAAACCTATACATAACTACAGTCTCCTCCGAAAGTATTGGAACAGCAAGGCCAATTCTTTTGTTTTCGCTATACACTGTGTGAATATGAGACGACACATCGCTTTCATGTCCTGGTATTTGCATCTGGAGGCCTTAAACAACAAACTATTAAATAAATTCCAATCAGAGTCTTACTGCTGATGAAAGATTTGCTTGTATATTTATGCTCTCAAAGTCTTCTGCGAATGGTGGATTGTGATGCCTTCATCCCTGCCCTGTGAGAGAGATAGATAGATGGATGGAGATGGATAGACAGACAACACTGACTGTTGTTTTTGGGGTTTTCTTCACAGCCCTCACAATGTTTTTGTCTGTTGTTCTCCTTGACTGACCCATTCTGTGTCTAGTGGCTCAGTACACCAGTGGCTTCATTCTTTTTCAGGACATTCCACATCGCTGTATTGGTTTTCCCTTTTCTCAGCTTCAAAATGACTCGCTTTTCTCCCATAGACAGCTCTCTGGTCTTCATGTTGGTTTATCCGTTTGAACAACAAATGCAGTGTTCACAGGTGAAACTACAGATCTCCAACCAAGTACAGAGCTATCAATTCTTTAAAACAATCAATTTAACAGGGCAGATCTGGGCAGATCGAAACACCAGTCAGTTGCTCAACACATCTAGATGTAAAGATCAGGAATTACACGCTAAAATTCTGATCTATTCTGACTCATAGACATCTTTTGATCTCAAACCCGAACGCCCTCAGTGTACTGTACAACAAAAACAAAATTATGAACCTCGTCGTTTCAATACTTATGGAGGGGGTTCTATCACACAATACCTACGAATCACGGAGTTTGAAGAGCAATGCAAAACTTCTTTGGACACACAGGAAGTCGGCGTGTAATGGACAGTCGTGATTGGCTGGTGCCACTTTGATTGACAGGCTGCACAGCCACCATTTTTAATATTGTAATATTACGAAGAAGATAATGAGACCATGGTTATAGGTCTTCCCTCCATGTTTCTGAGAAAAGTCATCTATCGCTTGATAGTGGGAGCACGTGGTTAAGGGGTGTGCGCGTGTATGTGTGTGTGTGTGTGTACCTGGGCAGTTGGTGCTTTTCACAATGTTGGTTTTGTCTCTCTGAGCTTCTTCCTACACAACAAATAAATGATACAATTACCAACGATACTATTTTGACCGAGAGAGAGTGAGCAAGATCTTTTTTTTTTTACCGAACTAGGGAAGGGAAACTCAAAGCGCACACTAGCGTCCAAATCATTGGCTGCAAATCCTGCATGAGAGAGAGAGAGACAGAGAGAGGAAATGAGAATGATGGAAGAACTAACAAGCAGGAACTCATCTTTTCATCACACACACACACACACCTGGAGTGGGTAGGTTGATTCCTTTTATGATTGTCAGCTCCATCTCACTGGCAGTCAAATTGGGGAAAATCCTACAGAGAGACAGAGACATAATTCAGCCCACGTCATCTCATAATGGCACTTTGTGGACGAGTGTGTGTGTGTGTGTGTGTGTGTGTGTGTGTGTGTGTGTTTACTTGACGGTGTTGATGGTGCGCTCCTCTGTGTGGTGACCTGGAACAGGATAGCCTTTAGCGTGAGCTTTCTTCAGCAGCTCAATATTACTCATACACTCCTCTGCCAGCTTCTCAAATCTGCAAACACACACACACACACACACACACATTTCTCATTTCATGCTGCACTGTGGGTTATGAATGTTACATTAAAACATCCATCAGCTGAACTCGACTGATCAGACAACTGCGCTAATGTGCGGGGTCTAATATGCTATTGACCCCCCTTTTGACCAAGCACTCCTCCATCTTCGAATCAGCTGTACGCTACATTTCACAAGTCAAATGATCTCAAAATCACCAATTACACTGCGTGAGGTCACGTCTCTGCTGATCGGTTACGTTCACGGTATTTCTTTTTTGCTTAACGATTCCAATAACTCTTACCTTGCGGTCTCTGCCATGTTGCCCATTTGAGTGAACTGCTGTGAGTAGCTCAGACATTTCTACACAATGAGAGAGAGAGAGAGGGAGAGAGAGAGTGAGAGTGTGTGTGAGAGAGAGAGAAATTTGTAAATGTAAATTTATTTAAAAGTAAATTAAATTGTTCTCAGTATTTGCTGCTCAAGAACAGCACCAGCAGGAACTAATGGTGTATTTGACTAAAGGTCGTAATTTGTCATTTCCATCCTCCTACCGGATTAAACACTAACGGTTTACGTATGTAATAACAGGATTATGAAATGACGGCTTTATTACATAACGCACATTAGAGTGCACTGTTCAGTGTTATAACCCCTGTTTTTAATGTGGAATACGAGTGTAGTATGCAGGTAAAAAGTGTTGGCGAGCATGTGCTGACCTCGTGCTGCTGCCTGAGGCGCTCCATGAGCTGAGCGTACTGCTGGGACAAGCGGGAAGGGAGAGAGGACGAGCGGGCTTGAGAGAGAGCGTATTCTTCCTCGCTCACTGGGGCACTGGGCACCTACACAGAGAGAGAGAGAGGGGGAGGGGGCGTTACAGTCAGGTAAATGTCAATGAAACAAATTAGAGAGCAAATAAAGACTCTGACCCAGGGACTCTGACTTATAGCTGTACTTACGTGGTATCAGTACTACGGTCATAATGGTAGTATTATTCCAACACTAGCACACACACCTTGCTGATATCGACGGGCAAGCCTCCTTTGGCTGCAGTGATCATTTGGTCGAGTCCCTTGGCGTTGCGCAGGTGCTGCGCTGCTCCCTGAACATCCTTCATCTGCTTCGAGCGCAGGGCCGCTTTAATAAACTGCTGCCTGCGATGGAGCAGGAAGTCCAGCTGCAGCTGAGCTACACACACACACACACACACACACACACATTTATGTTATCAGTTTTATATGCAATTGTTTTTTGCCCGTTTACAGCAAAAAACAGTTACAGTCCTACACCAGCGTCTGTGGTAATTGAACATATTTGTGTTTTTGCATTGCTACGTAAGCAGTTTCAGTCATTTTGCCCATTGGTTATTGTTTTTAACGGTGCTACACCACAAATGACACCACATTTGTCCATTTCCAGTTTTACAGTGCTACTTCGGCAATAAAAATAATAATAATAATAATTATAATTAACCAATTTGTATAGCGCTTTTTACAATGGACATTGTCGCAAAGCAGATTTACAGAAATATCATTTTACATTTACAAGCGACTTACAAATGAGACACACTCACACACCAATGGGAGCAGAGCTGCATGCAAGGTGCTAGCTTGCCATCGGGGGCAACTTAGGGTTCAGTGTCTTGCCCAAGGACACTTCGGCATGGGATCACCCGGGCCGGGATTCCAACCACCAACCCTACGATTAGTGGACGACCCGCTCTACCGACTGAGCCACAGCCGCGCAATCATGATACAGTCCTACTCCAGCAGTTATGAGCGTTTACCAATTGTCAGCACTTTTACAGTTCTTCTTCCCCAATGTTTATGGTAATTCTGCTCAAATGCTTCTAAAAAGAACTGACATTGTGACTCCAGTCATTACGGTAATGTGCCCATTTCTTAGTGTATTTACAGCTCTTGTGCTGCTTCAGTAGTTACAATAGTTTGTCATCAATATATCAAGCCAAATAATGTACTTTAATAACGGTCACGTTTGTTATTTAAAGTGAGTGACACGACGTGACATGGAGAAGGTTTGGAGGCAATATAAATGTTATAGAATTAAAATGGCTGCTCCATTGATGAGGATTATACAGCAACGCAGAGAATATACTGATTCTCGGTGATACACACCCACCCACTGACCTTTAGACCCCACTTTGGGGTTGTCTGTGGAGCCCGTGGGGGTCTCTGCAGGGGACGAGGAGTGTGAGGGAGCGGGAGCTCGAGCTTTCTGTGCAGCAGGACGCACCGCTGGCTATACAACACAATGGAAACATACGAAAACAACCCAAAACCAGGATCAATAAAAGAGAACAATCGGAGTTTAAAATGGTGTATTAAAGCCAAGTAGCAATTTCCAGGCAAGACAAGTTTACTTATATAGAACGTTTCATACACATTGCTAAAAGCTAAATAAAAGCAAGCGGTTAGCTCTTTTCTAAGCTAACTAGTTAAAAGATTTAGCTAAAATCTTTGCATGAATAAATCAAGAATAAATCCTGCCTAATGGACAACTTTTTGTTTGAGGGAACCTTTAGCAAGATTCCTGAAATATTTCACAATGCTCCTTTTCCTAGCGACTCTACACCTCCCTGATCACTGTAACCGCTCAGAATGAATTTTAAATCACAGTCCTTCCCTCGAATGGTCCTTTTTTTGATATGTTACCTTTGCCCCTTCCTCTGGCCCATCGTCATCATCCCCTGCGTCTGCATCCTGATTGGCCAGTTTCACGGCCGTTTCCAGGACACCCAGGAAGTTTTGCTCTGTGCTTTCGGCGCCCTGCAGAGGAGGACAACCTGAGAGACGGAAATAAAAACGCTAAAATTAAACACACTTGGACACACGGACACGCAGACATTGGTACGCTTCAGGTGTGAGTGTTACCTGGCGGTACTGGTAGATCTGCTAGATTGACTGGTCGTCCTGCTTTGTGTGCCTTAATGGCATCTTGATATTGCTAAACACACACACACACCACAAATATTATTTTGAGTATAATCTCAAACATCTAACTGCGGTCAGTCTCAGTGAAAGAGGCATGGCCACTGTGGGCGTCAGCCCCGGTGAAGGAGGCGTGGCCTCTTTACCTTAGCAAGGCGCTGGTGCATGCGAGCTTTCCGGTCGTCTCCTTTGCTTTTGGCACTCTCAGCTGCACTCTTGTATTTGTCCATGCGCTGCTGTAGTGCCTCCGCCAGGTTTCGGGGAGCAGGAAGGACTACACACACAGACACACACATACATTATTTCTAGCCTAGTATTTGGTATCCATGTTGGACTGTAGCCTAAATAGCCCACAAGCAGAACACTTACATGCATCAGGTGCTGTAGAATCAGTGGATTGAGGAGCAGGGGCGGGTCTGGCAGATGTAGATTGAGGAGCTGGAGGAGAACGCATAACTATAACAGGGGCAAGAGAAGAGTGTGTGTGTATGAGAGAGTGAGTGAGATCGAACAAAACCCATGTACTGAATAGAACATGTACAGTGATTATTGACATTATCAAAGTATAAGTGACGTGATGTTCAGGGCAAACCAGGAGGGGGCGGCAGTGAGCTGGCATCCACACGCTCTCCTCTGTCCATCGCTTCCACTATGGAGTCCAAATTCTGTGAAAGGGAGAGTCAGATAATAGAAAGAATTTATTCATTGTCGAACAGTAAGATGAATAGGTATGGGCCATATCCCCAGATATATTTTTTTATATATGATCTATGAGGAAATTAGGAGAAGGGGAAGCAGAGCTGAACTTAACCACTGGGAGAGAAAAAAAAAAACAGTACAGACCATTCATTCCGTCTGTTATTACGGGGAATGTGAGATCTCTCTCCAATAAGATGGAAGAGCTAACGGTGCTAACCAGGCTGCAGAGGGAGTACCGGGAGTGTAGCATCATGTGCTTCACGGAGACGTAGTTGAACAATCTAAGTACAGATTCACTGGTTACACTGGACGGATTCACTAGTAACCCTGGGCATATCAGGGTTCACTAAGGATATTGAGATGCTAGCGGTTAGCATGCAGCCATATTACCTGCCGAGGGAGTTCTCGCACGTCATCGCGATGACCGTCTACAGCCCCCCCTGTATGTGAGCTACTTCACACTGATGTGTCACAGCTGCAGACATTGCGCCCACAGTCCCTCCTTCTCATGTCCGGGGTCTTTAATCATGCTTCCCTGTCTTCAACTCTCCCCACAGTATATGTTCACACTAGGGGCAATAAAACATTGGATCTGCTGTATACAGTCTCACTCACTGTGTAACGGACTACATTAATTTTTGTGTGGAGAACACCGTGGCTAAGAAGAAGGTTCTGTGTTTTTCCAACAAAAAACCCTGGGTGACTCCAGAGATCACAGCTCTGTTAAAGGAAAAAAAGGGACTGGGGGACAAAGGATTGGGGGACAAAGATGAGCTGAGGAGGGTTCAAAAACAGCTCAGATGGGAGATAAGGAAAGGAAAAGGCAGCTACAGAAAAAAGTTGGTGGAGCGCCTTCAACAGAACAACATGAGGGAGGTCTGGAGGGGACTAATAATTTCAGGTCAGAACAAAGACAATGGGATGGGCCTTGTATGGCAACTCAAATTAATTAAATCCGTTTTTTAATAGATTTGATTCGGCTCAATCCCCTCCCCCCCTCCTACCACACCTCAGAGCTGTCAGCAACTCAACCTTTCCCTCTTGTGCCATTAGGCACCACCGGGGCTCCAGGAATATCGGCATCATCCAACTCTCACCTCAGAGCTTCTGAGAGATCAGCATTACACAGCTGACACCTCTCCACTGCTCACCATCCCTCACTCCAGGAGGTTTCACACTCCTCCCTCAAATACCACTCATTAGGGATCACCAATAACTCCCCCCTGCAGTCTCTCTGACACTCAATCAATTGAAGAAGGAGCTAAAGAAGATCAAGGCAAGAAAGGCCTCAGGCCCGGCTGGAATCAGCTCCAGACTGCTTAAAGTCTGTGCAGATCAGCTCAGTGAGGTCATCCTGCACATCTTTAATCTGAGCCTGAGATTAGCGCGAGTCCCAGTACTGTGGAAGGCTTCCTGTGTGGTTCCAGTACCAAAATTGCACATCCGAGTGAAATCTGATGAACACATCACTTTTACACCTGGAGAATACTGGGAGCATTGTGAGGATCATGTTTTTTGATTGTCTTTCAACACAATTAAGCAATCACTAGTTAGGGGGAAGCTTTTGGGCGCTGGAGTTGACCGCCACCTGGCTGCATGGATCACCAACTAGCTCACTGTACAGACCACAGGGTACAGTGCTTGCTCCATTTCTCTTCACCCTGTACACAGCGGACTTCAGGCATATCACTAAGCTGCCACATGCAGAAGTTCTCTGATGACACGGTCATTGTTGGACAAGTATCAGAGAAGAACGATCGGGAATTCTGCATCAACACCGCAAGACAAAGGAGATGGTAGTCGACCTCCGCAGGAGGCCGACCCGGTCTACGCCGTTGAGCATCCAGGGTATTGACATCGAGAGGGTGGAGACATAAATTCCTGGGTGTTCACTTCAACAATAAACTGGCCAAAGTCGTCTCCACCTGCTGAAGTCTTTTGGTGTGTGCAGGACCCTGCTTAAAACTTTCTATGACACTGTGCATCTGCGACATTAAATGCAGTAGTTTCCTGGGGAGTCGGGAGCGCAGAGAGGGACAGGAAACATCTCAACAAACTGGTGAAGAGGGCTAGCTCAGTCCTGGTCTGATCTCTGGACACAGCATAGAGGTGCTGGATGAGAGGAGGATGTTAGCTAAGATGGCGTCTATCATGAGAAATTCCGCTCACCCACTGTATGAGACACTGGGGTCCCTGAGCAGCTCCTTCAGCAGCAGACTGCTGCACTCACAGTGCAAGAAAGAGCGCTACCGCAGGTCTTTCATCCCTACAGCAGTCAGACTCTTTAATGCAACAACAACATAATGTAGCACTGCTAGCTGTTTTTTTGCATCATTATGGCTATGGTTACCTTGGCGACAACAAGGTGTTGTCTGGCGAGGTCTGTATTTCCGCTCTGTTTAGCCTGAATAGCTGCCAGTTTATATTCCCTCTGTCTGCTCAACACACTGGACTTCAGCTCTGAAATTCACACATGCACACAAACATGATATAGCACAATATGTTGGGAAATTCAGTGTGTGTGTGTGTGTGTGTGTGTGTACCTGAATGCCGGGCGCCGGGCTGGATGGGAGTTAAGGGCGATATGGCTGGTGTATCTGGCGTCACAGCCGGCGTTTTCTGATTGGGCGGCTGCAGCAGCTGAGGTTTGGGCGGGGCTACAGGCTTTGCCTCCTGCAGCGGTTTCTCATTGGTCCTTGGCCGGGAAGTGAGATCTGGTGCAGGCTGTTCTTGTTCTCTGATTGGTTCTTGCTGTGCAGTGGTGGGTTTAGCACCAGTAGCGACGGGAGGCGGGATCTCCTCCTCGTTAATTGGTTTTCCCTTTTTCACTGACGCCAGCATGGACTGTAGTGTCTGTAACAACAATTAAACACACGTCATATCATTTGCCTTCTCTGGAAATCTGTAAAGACCAGCTTGAAATGAAATTAGTGAGATTCACAGCATGGCAATTTTACAAATAAGGTATGTGAAGCTATACATTTGCTATAACCCACAATTTAGACCTTAAATTGGAATTAGATTAGCAATGCAATATGAGCATTAAAGCCATTGGATCACCTTTAGTCCGCGGTCGTATCTACGAGCCTTACTGGCCTCTCCTGAAGCCTTGGCGTTGGCGATGGCCGTCTGGTACATATCGATACGCTCCTGCAAGAGAAACTCCTGACCGCCGGCACCACTCGGGGTAGAGGGGGTGGATTTAGGGGTTATGTTAGAGCGCTGAGACAGGATTGGTGCAGGAGCTGGTTCCTCTTGATCATCCTCCAGAACCTCATTCAGTTCAGCCTGATTTACAGAGACACATTAGATCATAGGGGCGCCCGGGTTAAACAAGTTGTTTTGTCTAATTCTGTCCTTCCCAAAACTAGTGAAGATTTTTGTTGTCTGAATTTGGTGTGAGCTAATCTACTCATCGAATCTTACCAAACCAACCAAAGTTAACCTACAGACTGAAAAGTACACCTAGTAGACAAAAGTTCATCTAATAAACAAAAGCTAACATAGCGATTGAAAACTATCCTAGCAAGCACAGCCTAGTAATGGCTTTAGACTCAGGGGTCCCATCTGAACCCCCAGCGTATTGCATGGTTCTGAGTTCTCGCTTTACCAGGAGATCGGCGTCGTCCTCCAAGTCTTCATCGTCATCTCCGTCCTCGTCCAGGTCCTTCATGCACAGGGCGGCCATGCGCTCAATGTCCTCCATGGGGACAGGAGCTACCTCAGGAACAGAAATTAAAAAATTAGGATAATTAAAAAGAAATTAAATCAGTTATTTTCCATCTGAAATTATACTTCCCACCTTTCCCACCCTCTTTCTTCCCTTTCAGCCCACCACTGCCTCCTCCAATCAGAGCAAAAAGCTCCGCCTCTAACTCCTTCTCATTTCCGCTTGAGTCGTCCAGGCCAGCGTCCGGAGACAGATCCAAGAGCAAACCCATCTGAGAGAGACACGGAAGTAACGTCACTCATAAAGCAATCCATAATCACAAACCCAGCAGCAGATATCTGATGTCGATGTGGAGATGCAAAGCAGGAAATGAGACGGTCTTGAGCTCCAGACCACGTTTACCTGTTTGGCTCGTGCGGCTCCTTGGCCTTTCTGTGGAGGATTCCTGCCACGACTCATGACAGCTGAAACACAATGAAAAGGAAGTTCAGGTTTACCTGGTGTCATCAACAATAGCCCGGTCAGGCACACTGAATAGCAATTAAATGTGGGGTTTATCAGAAAAGCATCTCTTTTTAACAGCAAATAAAGTCATTCAGCTAAGATATATGTTTTGTGTCTGACGTTTGCTTCACTTCTAACGTGAAACTGAGATGTCATAGAGGACTGTCTGTCTCACCTCAAATCTGCCTTACTTACATATAGATACAAGTTGTAACTGTAACTGAACGTCCTTCTGGACGAACAGAATCACTATTTTGCCTAAGTGCAGTTTAATTGGACTCCACCTCCCAATTAGACCCCGCCTCCCACACTTTGACGGTGGAATATTTTTTATTATTAATTAATTAATTAATTAATTAATTAAAGTATGACATGTTTTATCCATTTATAGTTACGTTACATGTTGTGGAACCTCCAACACACAATTTACTTCCTGTTCTCACTTACGTTATAGCAGCATCTCAAATATTTTCTCTCTCGAAGTTAATAATACAGTGGGGGGAAAACATGGTGTTTCATGTTACAAAGAAAACACAGTGTGAGAACTCCTCCCCTCGGTCCCGGAGAGTTTCCCCCGACTATTATAACGCTCTGACACCGGAGACTCCTTACAGCGAACGTCTGAACATTTTAATAAAATCTCTGATATCAAGGATTATCAATAATAATTAATTAAATCAATTTGTATAGCGCTTTTTACAATGGACATTGTCTCAAAGCAGCTTTACAGAAATATCATTTTCATTTACATTTACAAGCGCTTTACAAATGAGACACACTCACACACCAATGGGAGCAGAGCTGCATGCAAGGTGCTAGCTTGCCATCGGGGGCAACTTAGGGTTCAGTGTCTTGCCCAAGGACACTTCGGCATGGGATCACCCGGGCCGGGATTCGAACCACCAACCCTACGATTAGTGGATTAGTGGACAACCTGCTCTACCGACTGAGCCACAGCCGCCCAAAAATAATTATCACTATTATTTGAGAAAGAAAACCATATAAAAAGATTAAATAAACAAAGCAGCCGCTGTAGAAACTATGGGTGCGTCTCAATGCTGTTGATGACAAATACAACTATCCATCCATCCATCTTCAACCGCTTACTCCTTTTCAGGGTCACGGGGAACCTGGAGTCTATCCCAGGAGGCATCGGGCACAAGGCGGGGTACACCCTGGACAGGGTGCCAGTCCATCGCAGGGCACAATCACATACACACTCACATTCATTCACTACGGACACTTTAGCCATGCCAATCAACCTACCATGCATGTCTTTGGACTGGGGGAGGAAACCGG
>JAFFST010051931.1:53702-64868 GCA_022414735.1 Noturus placidus
TTGATGACGTAATATATGGTCGACCCCAAAGGAAAAGAGAAGGGAATGGACAGAGATAGATGGATGAGAGAAATTTACCAATATGTAGAAAATGGGTGGCAAGAAAAGGTAAGACTTAGAAATAACATGAATATGAACTGCATTTTCTCAGTTGCTGCTGTTGAACTGCTAAAATTAATTTGAGCTGCTTATACAATATGTTGTAATATACAACAAATGTGGTTATCACTAGCGTCTGGCGTTTGCAGTCCACCATCAATAAACATGAATTCTAGATATTTACTAGTTCTCATACTGTTTAGATCATGCAATTACTTCCTAGTGGCACTGTGCACCACCATGCCAATGACACAATGCCATAATCATCCTCATCAGATGCTATACTGATGCATATTAAAATGAACCTTTACTGACTGAAAAATAAATAAAATGTTTGTTGTCTTTTTGGTGAGAGGTATTAGTAAGATTTCTCTGGAATGTTTACACTATAGGCATGCTTACACAAAGGGAAACATACAGTATGTGCACACAGGGTAGCAGCAAAGAACAAGGATTAATCTATTTGGTTGCAAAGACTATAATGCTACAATACAAAGTGTAATCATAGTAGACAAAATTGTTCACCAATATGGATAGCAGGATTAAGGTAAAGATGCAGGGCAAGATGCAGAGATAGGGTAGCTGATTGAAATTCTACCTGCCAGTAGCATTTGCTTCTGAATGATCCTCCTTTCACCTGGTAATGGCCATATCTCTGAAAGCACCATCCTCCATTAATGACATTGATTAACCCAGACGTGTGCGTGCGTGTGTATGTGTGTTCTACCCATTGCCTGATGGAGGCAGACAGCATAAGGCCCAAAGATAACTGATAGAGGGAATAAGGGTGAAATGAAAGCTGAAATTGAGAGAAGGAGAGTTGGTTAAAATGTATGAGTTTCAGTTATACTCATTTAACCTAATTCATTTTGCTGATTAAAGCAGCAGTGTTGCATGGAGGCCCGGGATGAGATTCTGTCTACCACTTTCACTGGGCTGTTGACCCTGTCTGTCAATTTTCTATATATACTGATCAGCCATAACATTAAAACCATTGACAGGTGAAATGAATAACACTGATTTCATCTCATTACGTTGGCACTTGTGAAGGGGTGGGATATATTAGGCAGCAAGTGAACAGTCAGTTCTCGAAGTTCATGTGTTGGAAGCAGGAAAAACGGACAAGCATAAGTATCTGAGCAACTTTGATAAGGGACATATTTTAAGGGCCAGACGACTGGGTTAGAACATCTCGAAAACGACAGATATTGTGGGATGTTCATGTTATGCAGTGGTTAGTATCTCCAAAGAGTGGTCCAAGGAATGACAACTGGTAAACAGGCGACAGGGTAATGGACACACAAAAACTGTTCAGAAATGGTTTGAGAAACATGACAAAGAGTTGACACCATGACAATGTGTTGACTTGTCCTCCAAATTCCCCAGATCTCAATCCTATCGAGTATCGGTGGGACGTGCTGGACAAATAAGTCCGATCCATGGACCATCCTTGCAACGTACAGGACTTAAAGGACCTGTTACTAACGTCTTGGTGCCAGATATCACAGCACACCTTCAGAGGTCTTGTGGAGTCCATGCCTCAACAGGTCAGAGCTATTTTGGTGGCACAAGGGTGACCTACACAATATTAGGCAGGCGATATATGTATGTTATTACTGTACCTGATATGATATAACAAACACACACACACACACACACACACACACACACACACACACACCCACACACACACACACACATTCAAATACCCATACTTGCTTAGTCATTGCAGAATACTGTACAGTCCCCTCCAAAAGTACTGAAATGGCCAGGCCAATTTTTTTGTCTTTGCTATACACTGAAGATATGTGGGTTTCTCATACCCTGATCAGAATTTCAGCTTTCATTTTCTGAAAATTACAGTCACATGAAAATGAAATTACACCCTCCATCAATTAAATTTTTATTTAAATCAGGGCCTTTATAGCAATAGGGTGGTCCTGACCAACTTCTATAACAAAAAAATAACCTCAGGTGACAAACAAAAAATACTACAGATTTCAATATGTAGTTAACATTTATAAGCAAGGTGGGAAGAAACGAGTATACCTTTCCTACTTCCTACTAAGAGATTAATTAGCAGCCATGCTAATTCAGCCATGCATTTCATTATAAATGAAATGCACAAGTGTAGTCAATCATCAAGATGTGTGTTGTAGTGTCAACTGTAATGTTGTTTGTGTCTATATCATTCTATCCAGATATTCTATCCAGGATGTATTCCCATCTCACAGCCAATGTTCCTGCAAAATGTTCTGGATCCACCATGATCAAGAACAGGATAAATAAGTTTCTGAAGATGAAGAAAGGAATTAATGATTTTTAGCATGGATTTAATTTAAAAAGTGAGCTTCCACATTTACCTATGTTAACAAACCAAATAGGCCTGAATTACATTACATCAGGCACATATTTTTTTTTTTTTTACATTTATGAACAAATACAACGTGTTTACAACTGTTTAATCTGTTTAAAACCCATAAGTGTGAACAAATAATAAATTGGCTCACATTTACATCTCTATAAGTGGCCCACGCATATGGTAGCTCACTGGTATTTTTCTGGTACTTCTGATGACCTTGACCAGCAGGAAGTCACTTCTGAGAAAGGTAAGAAAACCTGTAGTCTGTTTTGTGGTCTGTTGAGCCATTTATTCTAATGCCAAAGCCTAATGTTTGGTCCAATCTAAATGCAGTCCAACACCCAGGTAACACCATTCCTTTGATCAAGCACATGATGATACAGTAGTATCTTACTCTAGGGTTGTTTTTATGCAGGAGGACCTGGAAAGCTCATTGCTATCACATGCAACATGGATTGAGCCAAATAAAAGCAAATTCTTGAGGACAGAACCTTTCCCAATTAGCCAGGCATCTGCATTTACGATGCCAGTATATAGGCAAAAACTTCAAAAGGTGTGGCTTGTTGGGGGGAAAAAAAGGCTTGTGTTTGTGTCCGAGTCAAAGCCCAGACTTAAATTCAATTTGAAATCTGTCGCATGACCTGGAAATTACTGTCCAACAACATTCTCCATCTAATTTATTATAGTAGTAGAACATTTACAATGAGGAATAGATGAAAATGGCAAATATTACAATGGGCAACTCTTATATAGACACACTTGAGACAACTCAAACCTGTCATTTCCGCAGAAGGACAATTTACTCTGAGGGGAATGAGTACTTATCACTTAAGCAGTTTTGAAATTTTTTATTTTCAAATAATTCTGAGGACATCTATATATTGTATTTATTTCGTTTGTTTCGTAGAGTTCTCTTCAAAAGAAGCAGAAAAATATAAAGGGATGTCAGGGTGACCCACAGAGGCTCAGGCACATTGCATTATAAAGTATTTTTTAACCCCTGACTCAATAATTATTTTATTTTAATTATTTTCCAACAACATCAACAACATAAATAATAATAATAATAATAATAATAATAATCATCATTATCATCATCATCATCATAATGCTTCCTCTTCGTCTCATTATTATTTGTAGATTACAAAACAACAACTTTGGACTCAACTAATATCTTCATGTGGATTCATTTTAGTCCGATATGGCTAGCCCACCATATCTGTCAATATGAATGTGTCATTATAAACATGTCATAAGCTCCATCTTTATTAAACTGCTAACACATCTAAATTGGTTAAACAGTATAATGGCATTATATTTTCTCTCATTCTAATTTTGTCTGCTTCTGACCTTTTCAGCACTGCCATTCTGTGTGTGAGGGAGAAAGAAGTGGAAAAAAAGAGAAAGATGAAGGCTTTCATTTCATTTGGCAGATGGATGTAGCTGGATGGAATTTCCAGTGCTATTGAATCAGATGACAGAGGATTCTGGAGGCCTTGGGACAAAGTGGACTCTGTAATTGAGTTGGCTCTGCAGTGGCCATACTACAGTTCCTTAGTGGTCTCTCTCTCTCTCTCTCTCTCTCTCTCTCTCTCTCTCGTTCATTTTATACACATTTCTCTCAATTCAATTCTATGTGATTCAATAATACATGCTCACAAAACACTGCCCCCCCATATTACTTACACAAATCAGTGGAGTTCTGTGGTATCTGACCCAACTACTAGTAGTACTAGTAATTGCCAATAGCTAAGCTTTACCTTACCTGGAGATCTAATACACCTACCTAATACACCTTTATCTCAGTGTCTAAAATGTACATGTCTATATGATTTATTATAGGTCTCCTCAGAGGTACACAGGTTTGGTGTGTTGTTTTATTTAGCCAGTCAAGGTCTAAAGAAAGAAATGGCCAACAACAACCTAAAGCCTACAAAAGTAGAAAGGATGCAATGTAGCAATGAGAACCATATATTCACCATTAACCTATTTTCAAATGTGTTGTAAATAATTAACTTTTCAACAACAAAACACAAACACTTCTATAATTAGTAATAAATTATGCAATACTGTTTGACATCATAATTAACTACTGAAGAAGAACACAGCAACACAGTAATTATTAATTAGTTTTCATGTGTTTCACTTTACATTACAACTCCTGATCAACATTACCTTCTTAGGAACAGCACAGCAACACTTTATTCATTAGTAATTAGCTTCACATTTTTGTTTATAGTTAAAATACATACAAAAAAAATTCCATGGTACAATGTATAATGGTACAACGCAGGGTTGTTAAATTTATTTAAAAATTACCTTCTAATTACTTACTTACAATTAATAATGATAAACTGAATAAGCTATAACATTAACACACTGCTTGGTCATATTACATAAAGTACAAAAGGTGTTTTTGCCATCACTTTTTAAACAAAGAAAATAATGAAAAGGTAATGTCATAATTGTGTTTAGTTTGGTGATTTCCTAATGAATGAAGTGTTACTGTGTTGTTCATCAGTAGCTAATGATGATCTGGAACAATATTGTATAGTGAAACACAAACTGATTACTAATGACTGAAGTGTTTCTGTGCAACAAAGCATCAAAAGATTTCCCTTACTTAGTTACTTACAGTGGTGCTTGAAAGTTTGTTAACCCTTTAGAATGTTCTATATATCTGCATAAATATGACCTAAAACATCATCAGATTTTCATGCAAGTCCTAAAAGTAGACAAAGAGAAATAAACAAATGAGACAAGAAAATTATACTTGGTCATTTATTTATTGAGAAAATGATCCAATATTATATATCTGTGAGTGGCAAAAGTATGTGAACCTCTAGGATTAGCAGTTAATTTTAAGGTGAAATTGGAGTATTTTCAATCAAAGGGACGACAAGCAGGTGTGAGTGAGAGCAATGTTTTGTTTAAAGGTAGATAGGGATCTATCAACGTCTGATCTTCACAACACATATTTTTGAAAGTGTATCATGGCACGAACAAAGGAAGGACCTCAGAAAAGGAGTTGTTGATACTCATCAGGCTGGAAAAGGTTACAAATCTGTAAACAGTTTCGACTCCACACCAAGTAAGCCACTGCGCTACAAACAGAGCATGCCTGTCTGCAGTTCAAAGACCACGTAGACAAGCCATAAGGCTATTGAAAAAAAATTTGTGGATGCATGAGACTAAAATAGAACTTTTTGGTTTAAATGAGAAGCGTTATGTTTGGAGAAAGGAAAACAGTGCATTCCAGCATAAGAACCTTATCCCATCTGTGAAACATGGTGGTGGTGGTATCATGGTTTGGACCTGTTTTGCTGCATCTGGGCCAGGACGGCTTGCCATCATTGATGGAAAAATGAATTCTAAATTATATTCTTAAGAAAAATGTCAGGACATCTGTCTGTAAAGTGGATCTCAAGAGAAAGTGGGTCATGCAGCAAGACAATGACCCTAAGCACACAAGTCAGTCTACCAAAAAATGCTTAAAGAAGAATAAAGTGAATGTTTTGGAAAGGCCAAGTTCTGGCCACAATTCAAATGAAATGTTTAGTTGCAGTTATTGCTGCACAAGAGTCACACTAGATACTGAAATCAAAGTTTCACATACTTTTGCCACTCACAGATATGAAATATTGGATTATTTTCCTCAATAAATACATGACTAAGTATAATATTTTCTCTCACTTGCTTAACTGGGTTCCCTTTATCTACTTTTATGACTGAAAATCTGATGATGTTTTAGGTCATATTTATACAGAAAAACAGAAAATTCTAAAGGGTTCACAAACTTTCATGTACCACTGTAGTTACTGAATTTAAGTTTAGGGATAGGTTTAGGTGTAGCTTTAATTAGATGTATTAAATGTATTATTAATTATGTCAATGGAAGGTTCTCACAAGACAAATGTTTTCTTCTTTCAATGTCAGTTTTGTATTTCAGTTTTTGTCCCATCTCCTCCTTTCTTTCTCTCATTTTTGATGAACTTGAGCATAAAATAAGATTGCAAGGGTTGCGATTATTCCTATAATAGGATTAAAATATGTATGCAAGTCATTTACTGCACTGTGACATAATTCGTTCTGCTTGTCCTGATACTGATTTAATTAATTTAAATCTTTTTAAATTTAATTAATTAAATTAATTTAATCTTTTTTTTTTTAAAAGAGATAACATAGCTTAGCTCCTGATTGCGCACTGTTAGCAATGCTGTATCAAAAGGACTGTGATGTCTGGCCATGCTACCTCTTTTATGCAGCCTTTGCATTCAGGCCAGACAAAATCAAAAGTCCTGATTGCATTGGGGGTTTTTTTTTGACACATTAGAGTGAAAAGTGAATGATGAATTGCTTTTTAACAAGCTAGGAATGAGCTTTGAGAACCCAGGAGTGGAGTACAGATTGGGGTGGAATGCAAAACAGTGAGGAATCACAAAGGAGTAGGCTTGTGGACATTTAGTGGAGATTTAGATACATCACAAAGTGTTTCAATCACACTTTATTTGATGCAAACCAAGATATGCCTTTTATAACACACTCATGATGTTAATTATGTCTTCAATGATGTATCATTTCATTTTTATTAATTACGCTGACATCCGGGCTTATATAGGTTGTACATTTGGTGTACACAATATACATTACTGTTTTATAAACTGTTATGAATGCACAACATTTTACCACATTAGTTTCAAATCATTGAAGCATATATATATATATATATATATATATATATATATATGAAATTGTATAAGTTATATTAATGAGATGGCACTTCACTTATGTTTTTAATGCAGAGGGACCATCACCATGCTACCACATGAATCAGATTAATGCATTAATATGTTAATACATGAACATTAAGTTTATACATATTGATAACTGTGGCCAAGTCTCTCTTTCATGCAATTTAACTACATAAAACCTTTAATGTCACCTTACAAGTTATGTTCACTCCAGAATTGCTTTATAAAAGAATTTATGCAATTTTTGAAAATGTGTTATGAAGTGTCAGTGTAGGTTCTCCTCAAGTGTTACCAATATATCTAAGTAGATATAAAATTGTACTATACTTGTATTATAATGCATGAGCCTATATGCAAATTATACATACGATATTTTAATGAACTTTTCATGATGTGTGTCAAATGTGCATGATGAATTTGATATGCAGAATGTGTTCCTCACAACACATCCCTGCATGAGACTACATCATAATCACTCTTAGTTTCCATTCTGATCTGCTCTGCTCAAATGTGACCGTCATCATAAAATACAGATAATAGGCTTGGCTTCATCACTTTTCTCTATTCCCGAGCACACCTGGACAGATGCACAAATGTGCACGAACACAAACATAGAGAAAGAATGAAAGAATTTGACCTTGCAGTGTCAACTCACTTGTTTAAATGACACACACATGCGCACACGGTTGTGTACTTTCAAGACATTTTCAATAGCAATGTTCCCTCAGTATATTGCATTGTCTCATTCACTAAAGATTGATATATATTTTAAAACTGCACTGCTATTTTGTTATATGCATTTATAGCCTGCACTGAGTTTCTTGTTTTCATGCGAACTCAATCAGAAATATTTGGGTGAAAGGGAAGTGGTAGCTCAGTGGTTAGGACGTTTGACTTCTGATTGGAAGATTGTGAGTTCATGCTGCTACTGATGAGTTCTTGAGCAAGACCCTTAACCCTCAACAGATCCATTGTATATAAAAAAAAATTATAATTGTAAGCCACTTTAGATAATGGTGTCTACCAAATTCTGTAAATGTAAGTATTTTCCATCCAGCCATTTGGTAAGACAGTAAGCTTTATCAATTTTTCATTTATCTCTTGAGACCGAGACATCATAATTTTAGCATGTTTTAAAATGCAAATGAGGTAAAAATTTTGCTTTATTGTAGTTTTGTAATGGGATGAGTAAATCACTAGTGTGTGTGTGTGTGTGTGTGTGTGTGTGTGTGTATATATATATATATATATATATATATATATATATATATATATATATAAAAATTTAATGCATTATCAAAAATACAAAGATAATAAATATACCAACAGAAACTTTGTAGTATTTCTGCTAATGAGAGTCTGAATGTTCCCACTACATTTAACACTTTGGTACATTTTTAACTTGGCCTGTTAAGTTTCTCCTGAGATCCTTTGGGAAGATGATCCTTTGGGAAGGGGTGTAAAACGCTTAGCTAACTGATTAAATTAGCTCTTCACCACGTTATTAATCTGGTTACACCATGTACAGTGTTCTGAGGAACAACTCTGTAATAAAATGGCCTGTTTTTAAATTAAAATTTAAAAAAAAATGTAAATGGCACACTCCTTTGTCTGTTTGAATATGCACCATGAGATAATGGTTCAGTAACAAATACCACTTCAAAACATGGCATTATTTGTTTATTTTAGGATATTTTAGTTAAGTTTCCATATGATGCATGTACTGTATATTTTAAAAAGAAGATTTGTGCTGATTCATCCTTATCATTGTTCATCCAAATCATTAGTACTATAACAACTATGAACAGTGGAACTTTCAGTGGACTTTCCTACTTTTTAATGTGTAGGTTTAAACCGCTGCCATACTGCATTTGAATAATGTATGTAGTTTTGAGGGACTACTGTGATGAGCTGCTCTCTTCCTCTTCCTGCTGCTAAAGTGGACTTGTGATTGCCTTTTAAATGCACATTTCTCTAATCAAGCTGTCTTTTTTGTTTTATCATCACAAAGGTGTCCTTATTTTTAACCCCTCATCCCACCCTGCTTCACTAATCGTAGGGTTGGTGGTTTGATTCCCCGCCCATGTGACTCCACATACCAAAGTGTCCTTGGGCAAGGCACTGAACCCCAAGTTGCTCCCGATGGCAAGTTAGCACCTTGCATGGCAGCTCTGCTACCATTGGTGTGTGTGAATGGGTGAATGAGACACAGTGTAAAGCGCTATATAAGTGCACCATTTACCCAACTCCGAACAGCAATCATCAGACATAGTCAAAGAAATTTGCTCTGCGGTTTTCAGCTGAAGCTGTGTGGAACACAATGAAAACCTCTTTTGAGAGGCAAACAAGTGAGTAAACAAATCAACAACAACTAAGGTGTCCAGAAAGAAACTGAAAGAAGAGCTGCAAACAATAACCAAAGAGAATATTAAATGGTTTGTTTCCAGTAGTGCACATTGTGGGCTGCAGTGCAGCACAAAAAAAATGAGTGATGTAAGTAAGGTTGAATATTTTAAAGGGCAGCCGTCCCACTGTGAAGTGAACCTCCCTTAAGAATCTCCCTTTACATTTCACAGACAGAGACAAGGTTCAACAACCTCGACCTGAGACACCTCAGGCTTATGGATTTATGGACCTCTCCTCTCTCTTTCTCTCTAACTCTCATCCGTCTGACCTTGCGGACCTTACATGAAAGCTGAAAGCCACCTTCTCTGCAGTGAGATGAAAGAAGAGAGAATGAATAGTGAGAGAAATGGGAAAGTGGACTGCAAGCACACTATACGAGTAGGAGCGAGCATGAGTGGAAAGAGAGTTAAAACTTATTAGATGAGAGCAGAGACAAAAATTGAGAGAATCAGCTTTTTCTTTTTCAGTCCATTATAGCTCAATCAAGCAATATCAAACAATTGTGTTGTGAAATTTTCATGCTACTGAAATTTTTTGATGTGGAACAGAAAATAACATATGTTCTTTGTGTCTTGGTGGATGGGTGTTTTCAATGTGTCTGCATCTCACAGAATGTGATATCCTCCCAGCAAAACCTTCTCACCAGGGTATTGTATACTACGCATGCAACAAAACACACACAAACAAAATCCCCTGCTCTTGTCTGACCTGCATCACATACACAATCGCACAGCTCTATTGATCACCTCTCAAACTTACACTCATGTGGTGAGGCAAGGCAATGAGCAAGTTCTCTCACTCCCTTTCTCTCCCTCAGTATCGCTCAGCTGAAACAAGGAAAAGAGAAAACAACAAAGAGGCTGCAATAAACAGAACATGCTATTTTGATTTGATCATCAGAAAAAAAATCCCTAGAGTATAGTGAATTTATAAAACACAGTGAAAATATTAAAAAACTTAATATGCCCGTATTCTGTATTTAAATCAGGTTGCAGTACCTGACTTTAAGTTACCATATTCTCATCTGCTCAAGGAACACTATCATATAATTGCTTTTTTTTTTAACCAATGTTCCTTCATTGCCTGTTGTATTGATAAGTACATTTGGCACTGCAGCATTCACTAACGATCTATTTTCAAGGGTGGGTTATAGGGATTTAGCCAGGACTGTAAATCTTAATGACCTGGATCGAACAAGCTGCCTTTCTCACTCTACTGAACATTCAAAGTTATTTTGTGCAGACCATCTGTTTAGGATGGATGGATACACTATTCTCTTCCAAACCAGACAGCTCAGAGTAACACTTTTGGCACTATTTTCATGACCAATAACAAGGCATTGTCACGTTCGGGTAGTTGAGACAGATGCAAGCGCAGATTTTGAAGATTTAATATATAACATAACAAAACAACCAAACAAACAAAGACACCAAGACTGATATACATAAACACTGTGGCATGAAACAAACACTCCGGCTAAACACAAACACTGTGACACAGAGACGTGAGTCTAAACAACGAAAAACAAAGACCATGTGAAAACGAAAC
>JAFFST010051931.1:74730-101135 GCA_022414735.1 Noturus placidus
AAAATGTCCAAATTGGGCCCAAAGTGTCAATATTTTGTGTGGCCACCTTTATTTTCCAGCACTGCCTTAACCCTCTTGGGCATGGAGTTCACCAGAGCTTCACGGGTTGCCACTGGAAAACCTCTTCCACTCCTCCATGATGACATCACAGAGCTGGTGGATGTTAGAGAGGGTTAAGGCAGTGCTGGAAAATAATGGTGGCCACACAAAATATTGACACTTTGGGCCCAATTTGGACATTTTCACTTAGGGGTGTACTCACTTTTGTTGCCAGCGGTTTAGACATTAATGTCTGTGTGTTGAGTTATTTTGAGGGGACAGCAAATTTACACTGTTACACAAGCTGTACGCTCACTGTTTTACATTGTAGCAAAGTGTCATTTCTTCAGTATTGTCACATGAAAAGATATCAAATATTTACAAAAACGTGAGGGGTGTACTCACTTTTGTGAGATACTGTATATCAGGCTTTTCATAGCACCTCATGTATAACAAAGGGAACTCTTACTCAAGTATCTTTGTGTATGTTTTTGTTGAAACAGTTTGCACCATAATCCTGCATAAACCAAATTTATGTACACTTACAAAATGAGTGTATATGGCTTAAAGGATCTGAAACTTACTTTTGGGGAACACGGGCTAGATTTCCTTGGTGTGCTGTTACAGGTCAAAAACAGCTCACCTTGATAATTGCAGTTCTGTGTAAAGATCTTTGGCACATATAAAGCAAATCTACTAAGCAAACATGCTTTTAAAATAATCATTTATATATAGTCAATTATTACAAAGTCAATTATTATGAATATTATTACAAAAATGAAATCAAATCAATATTTGGTATGACAACCCTACACCTTATTAATTGCAATCAATTTACCTTGTCTTGAAGTTTTAAAAGGCAATTGGCTGGTAGATTGTTCCAAGGATGTTTGAGAAATTGCCACAGTTCTTCTGTATACTTTCACCACTAATGCTTCTGCAGGCAATTCCAGACAGCCTTAATGATGTTTTTTTTTAGAAGGAAAAAAAAGTGTTCTATCACTTAATATCCTCTTTCCTTTAACAACATACAAAAATTATCTGTAGCATCTATTTTTTTTAAATAAAGGTTTGAACTTTCTAATGACACACTAAAGATAATACATAAAATAAACATTGAAGACAAAATATATTTAAGAAGTAAGTAGTGGCTACACTTTTGCACAGAACTGATTGTATAGTATGTTGCACCAAAGTTAATTTATACACATTACTTAGTGAAACTGACAGTGAATCATCTCTATATAGAAATACTCTATTGATATATTCTAATTATTATACTTTCATTACAGTATTGCTGTCAAAAGCAGAACAACCTTATATATATATATATATATATATATATATATATATATATATATATATATATATATATATATATATGAACAAGGATATGGTTTAATTATCTGATGTAAAAATATTCAGGTTAGCCACTCCAATATTCAACACAGACCTGCAATACTTCAGCCAGGCTGTGCAAATGAGCAAATGAATAAATTGCTGTTTAAAAATGGTGCGTCACATCGTTGACACTTTGCTTTTTTTCTTATATTTTGTGTCTTGAAATGGTGAATAATTAATGATTAAAAAGATAAATGGTAAAAAAAGATGTTAGTGCATAATTTTTGCAAATAGCATTGAATCGATGAAAAATGCTTACAATTCGCCCTTCAATTTAAAACAAAGATTAAGTCTGATGATAAAAAAACACAAAAAAATCATTTCCTCACAAAATAAGGGCAATAAATGAAATTAAATCATGCATTTAAGTAAAAAAACAAACCCACAGATCACTCTGCACATTAACAAAGATTCCCAAAATATCATTATTTGATTATTGGAATGAAGCTAGAGAGAACGAGACACAAAGGAGAAGAGGGTGGTATGGGAGTGAGACACACCTGGTATCTCAGGCTGTAAGGTTCAAGGTAAATCAACAGCACTGGCTATCAAACAGGTAGCCTGAAATTGGGCTAGAAATGAGGGCTCCATCTATATTCGCCACAATCACTGACCCACAAAACACCAGCAGGAATTCCTATCACCATATTTCATTTCCTGCTCTGTTCCAGTGGGTGACAGGTGCAGAGAAGAGAGGGGGGAGGGGGGGGGGGTTAACCGCTGTGTGTGTAATTGGCAGTGCAGCAGAGTGCTGAAGTGGAAAGATATGGTTTCCTTCCAAAATGGTATGCTCAACTTTTTGGATTGATAACCTCTTATTTCCTTGTAAATGTTGTTGACATGTGGATAGGTGATCCCTGCTTCTTTTGGTATAGCATTAATTCAGTGGGGTTTTTTTTCCTAATAGAGACATTTTTCTTTATTGCACACAACCGCATTAAATTTTTTTCATTGCATGTAGTCGGTGAATACTGTGGAAAACTGATGTGGAATAGATTCTAGTGTCAAAATTAATCATATTCTCTCTGTGAGGACAAAGGTCTATTAAATCCACCCCCTGGGTCATGTGATGTTTTATTCCTGTGCTTAACATCTGCTTCTATGCATTGGTCTATGGGTATTTAAAGTTTACACAATACCCTTGGTTCCATATGTCATTTTTTTCTCTGAGGCTCTGATTGCCATAGGCATGAATGAAAAGCTGGAGCACTCATAAATCTAAAGCAAATATGGGAGAACTACTGTGATGGCCCCTGATGAAGAGGGCAGTAGAAGTCAAGTGATCAGTTCTCATAGAGAAAAAAGGAAAAGAGATGCTGTCAATGCTGTAATCAATATCCCACAGTGTGTATTATTTTGTGGCGTGTACCTATTTAAACATGACAAGGCTTTCAACCAGCTATTGAAAAAAAACAACTTCACTTGTTCAACAGACTATAGAGAAGTGATTTTTATAAAGAAAAGAACATTTATTTTTTTAAATAAAAAAGACGGAAAATGTTAAAGTAATCATCGTCATTACTACTTGTTCTGAACTTTTAAACTGATCCACTGTCATATAAGGAACTGTGCCAGGACATTTTTATTCCTAAAAGTACAAAAGAAAGTTTGTATGTAGTCTTTTAGGTAAATGACACACTTATATAGCGCTTTTATCCAAAGCGCTTTACACTGTGTCTCATTCACCCATTCACACACACACCGATGGTAGCAGAGCTGCCATGCAAGGTGCTAGCTTACCATCGGGGGCAACTTAGGGTTCAGTGTCTTCCCCAAGGACACTTCGGCATGTGGCGTCATCCGGGCCGGGATTCAAACCGCCAACCCTATGATTGGTTGTCCCTTGGATTAGTGGACAACCCGCTCTACCGACTGAGCCACAGCCGCCCCTAGGTCCAGTTATGACCCTTAATGATGTTCTTAATGATATTTAATCTTGGCATGAATGAATGACAGCAATACAAATCTTGGCAAGAGTCAGCTCAGCACCTAATTGTCGTCCCATGAATTGATGGAAACAGTTATCAAAAGAGCTGTGTTTTGCATAATTAACTTCATTGTTATTGTTTCCTAGAATACTGTGCCAAAAAATGACATCTCCTTACAGTTACCAATGGACAAAGCGAGCGAGTGAGCGAGTGAGTAGGTGAACAGTTGTAGTTTTTCTTGCTGAGTGTAAAACCTGTGGACGGAATGACTCCAATAATGGTTCCTTGATGTTCTCACATATTGGCCTTGTGCTGTTGTGGCCTAAGATTGGTTCACACAATGTCTTATACCTGCCAAGTGACATAATTAGCTGTCTGGTTTTCAATGGGCTTGTAGCCTTATTGATGAGTGCACTGTGTCCAATAATCTAAACACTAGGGAAGACAGTTACAGGAGGCATATAATGTTAGGTCAGAGATTCCAGTGCTTTTGGGCTACAGGTGTATATGACTGGCTATGTTCATTTGTCATGAAGAGACAACAAAATGATCCTCAAGACCGAATGTGAAACCCATTCGCTACTGTCACTCAGCACTAAGCATGTAAATGCAGATTTTCACACTGATGAAAAATAGCTAAGGAGGCTGTTGCTTAGCATCTCTGACATTACCCTTTATGTTCCATGTAATATCTGTAATATGTACGGTACTGTATGTGTATGTAATATGTAATATTTGTAATATACATTCATTTGTTTTATTTTTTGAACAAACATAGGGAAAGCAACTTGAAAGCAAATAATTTTTGTTCCTAGTCTCCCTTCCACCCCCCCCCCCCCCCCCCGCACGTTAATAACGAACTACTGATGAAAATAAATAGTCCAATAAAGACTCATAGTGCGTCCCAAATCACACACTTACGCACTATTATAATCTATTTTGTAGTCTAAATAATGATTAGTGTTCACACTGAAAAACACAAACAGAATAGAAAAAAGATGTTTACATTGCCAGCATCAATAGCCACAACCACAACTTACTATGTTGATTTTGAATTGTGCAAGCAAAATTTGCCTGCGGAGACAATTTCATGACTGAGGTCTTGTTGGGCATAAAATGATAATAAAAATAATAAAATGTACCAATTCGTTTTGTTCTCTGTTTGGCTATTTCGCTCATGCTAGTGCCTTCGCATTTGGTGCATTTGACGTAATTTTCCCTTGACCGGGGAACAGCATGTACTTCTGGTTAGTATTCAATTCAGAGGCGTCTGAAAAGTTAGGCTCTGTTTACACTTTTCCATTTTAAAACACATAACCTTTGCTACGGTTACACCTGCGGTCTACACTACTCCGGCAACTTTGACCCTCGACTTTTGGAAACGATGCAGTCTTAGTTTGAAAACTCCGACCGCGTTTCAGTGTAAACAGACCAAAACGAAGAATTTTGAAAATGAAGGCGTGGCTTCGCCCACATTCGGTGTATGATTTCACCACAATTGACTAAAGCCACTCCCCTTCGGACGAACAGCACAGTATTGTGGGATATCACAGGCAGCGAAGGATACTATGCTGCCTTCAAAAGTTAATCAGATGAAGGTATCTCATGAGACAGGATGTCAAGCTAAGCCTTGATGCCTTCCTACCTTGGAATGTGTCCTACGAATGCAGCATTTTTCACTTTTCGGAAGCAGCCGGAAGTGCCATTTGTGACGCTACTAACCATCAAAGATTCATACAATAGACGTCAGAATGCACATTATTAGTGTATAGTATGTCATTTAGGACACAGTCATCTTTCCACACAGCTATGTGTTTTAGTGAACATTAAAGTCTGTGAAATTGTGTACGTTCATTTCATTTATCCCACCTTGACAATAAAATGTCTCCAACACGTTAATCAATGCCACGCCGTTTTCGCATGTGAGTTTTAAGTCTGTATCTCTGTGCGTCATACACGTTTTAATGAATTAATTAGCACCTCGTATCACTCCGCCTAACTGATTATCCAGCAAAGTCCTGCCCACACACACCTCCCTCCTCCTGTTGATGATGTTCCTACGCCACACACTCTTACCACTCAGTAGGTCGTGAGGTCTGGAGAGAGCTGAGACGAGAAACTGAGTTTCTTTAGGGGGGAAAAAGCAAAGGCTGTGCGTTAACCTGTTTTCGGCGTCATTTGACACTTTCCTCTCTCAGGAACTTTGTCTTGTCGTTCTTTCTTAGGAGGATATAGTGCCTTTGGAAGGAGTGTAAATCTGATACTTTCGCCGCCACATGTGCGCGTGAACAAGCACAACTCTGGAGGAAATGGGTCCGTTCGCAGCGCTGCTGTGGATTTCACATTACGCGGGACTTTTTCTTCAGCCGAACGTGGCTGAGGATGTGGAGGTGGACAACCACGTCTCTGGTAACGGTAAGCACTGTGGCCCGTCTAGTTACAACACAACACACGCGGTGTCTCGCGCAGTCAGTAACGAGCTCAATGTGAAGGGGCGGGGCTTGATAAATGAACGGTAATAGCGTTATTGTCTACTTCGTTACATTAAATCATATGAAGCGAACACATGACTCATGCTTTCAGCGCTATTCCCTCATTTTCAAGCGTAACGTGTGAAAGATAACTGGCAATTTCCTTTTATACATAATAATTCATATTTGTTTACATTATGACAAATTACAGTATGCTGGTGCTTCCTAATTGCTTTGTGGATTAGATGCAACAGAGATACAAAAGAACAAAGAAAGAAGCCTTCCCTATTCACTATGAGCACTGATAATTGCTAATCATGCAGATAGTCACATTGATATTGTTACACAATGGCTTGAGACTACACTGAAATAAATAATAATAAATAAATTAAAAAAAAACCTATAAAACAGTCACTTTGATTTATTGATCTAATAACTTATTTATTTACTGGTGCAGCTGTTTCTTTCATTCATTCATTCATTGTAGAGTTTCTACAGATTCTCAGTATCATGTAGATTATAATTAGATTTAAAAGTCAAATGAAACATTATATTTCATATCTTTCTTACAAAATGTTTGGCTTATTTCAGGTCATCAGATTTGTACAGATATGTTCCCCTTTACCATTCAGGCTTTGCCTTGTGCTTTCTGAATAAATGTAGGCCTATCTGTATCTACCAGTTAGGTTGAGGCATGATATTCACATTTCTTATTGCTTAAGTTATAGTTAGTCTAATTTACTATAAATAGTAAAACAGATGATAAAAGGAGAAAATTAAAAGCCAGACTGCGGAAAAACAAGACAGATTTAAAGGGTTCAACTATGGTGTTTATTACAGTATTTATTATTATTATTATTGTTATTATTATTATTTATTATTATTATTATTATTATTATTATTATTATTACAACAAATGTAGTTCTATTTAAATGAGGAAAAAACACCTGTGAATTCTCCACAGATGCTAAATATCCATCATGCGAGATTGATATGTTCTGCTTGACCACTGTGTGCTGTTATTGCCGTCTAAATTACAGTTCCTTACTAATTCAGTTAATGAACTGGTGAGGGTTAGTTTCACATTTGCAAAACATTGTTATGGTTTAAGCTAGGACTGATGCATCATTTGGCCAATATTAAGATTCCACAGATTTATCAGCATCAATGTAAATCACACTGATAAAGCATTGATAAGGTCTCGTTATGAAAATATTAAATATACTACTGTATATGGCACTAGGGTGTAAAAAAAAATCATAAGTGGCTTGATTATGTACAGTATATTACTATTTCTACTGATTATTTGAGGTTTATGAAATTTAAATATCACTCAAACTTTCTGTTTACTATTATTTATCAAAATTACATTTGAAAATTAAATTGCTTGCTATTTGTGGTTATCACAGTTGTTGAAATTGGTATTAATGACCAACTTTTACATCAGTTAGATCCAGGTTAATGCTGGGCAGAATACTAAATATTGCATGATTGCAGAGCTGGATTGGACTACACAAGGACTGAAATAAGTTATTGTGATTCTAATATGACTGCATGACCCTCTAATTAGCAATTCTCTCATTTTAGCATTGCTTGAAGTATTTTTTATTTTCTATGAATGCTTTTTTATGGTGAAGAGGAGACTGCATACTTCCCTTTTTAATGTTAGAGACTCCCCTTTCCTTATGCTACAAAACATACTCCAGTACAAATGCTGACAACAGATTAACTGTCATTGATTTGTTGACATAACTCAATTGATCCTTCTATTGTGAGTACAGTTTTAAAAAAAATCTAGGCTTTAGCCTTTAACTCTCATGTACATGTGTGAAAAATGCTTTAAGCTTAAGGTTCTTGGTGTTTCTTTTTTTTTATAATAAGAATGTGAAATCAGACATTATATTATTGATTCCGTTTTCATGAGATAAGAAAGGTTATTGCACAAACCTTACCATTTACCATATGACCAAGATAATTATAATCTTTACTACAATATGTTTCGAGAAGTTCCACTGAGAGTCCCTGAGCTGCCAAAAAGAGTCATCATTCTAAAGGAAAAGAGCTGAAGATAAAAAATGTTCCCTTCCGCACCTCTGCAACAGCCTTGTCAGGTATATGAATAGTTTTTATGCAACAACAATCATTCACTTAGAAAAGTTAAGACAAGTGTAATATACAATAATCTAACAATTCTTATACAGCAGATCTGTAAGAAAATATTGTGGTGACTGTGATCAATTAATTGTACTACATTTGCCATATGGAAAATACAGTTTTTGGAATAAACTTTTCCACTTACATTTTCTCCCCTACAAGGAAACATAACTTCCCATTGTGTACTGCATTGGAATGGATATTAGATCATTTGTACATTTCAGAAACTCATTCCTTGGGTTTTTAATAGAGTTTGGGTTTCCGTAATTTTCAGTTCATTACATGATGACAATGTCAATCATTCCAGTTTCATCAGTCAGTGTGTAAAGTCTATATTATCCAAACAGACATAGATAGTAGTAGCTTATAAGTAGTGTAATTAGTCATGCATAGGATTATCATGGAGTGCTTCCTGGCCTTACTTTATTAGTATATAGTTCTTACTCCAACAGTGATTGGTCCTTCACCTTGAGCTGCCACTTCCATACTAACACCACCTCCTGAGGGACTGTTTTCCCTCCAATACTCTGTCAAAATATGCAAAGAGGCATTGGAAATGGTGGCTCAGTGGTTAAAACGTTGGACTCCTGATCAGAAGGTCATGAATTCAAATCCCAGCACTGCCAAGTTACCACGGCTGGACCCTTGAGCATCAACCTTCAGTTTTATAAAGAAGATAAATGTAAGTCACTCTGGATAAGGGCATCTTCCAAATGCCGTAAATGTATTTGTTTCTCTCGTATAATCACACATAAACCACACAACTACATGCTTGAATATCAGTCCAGTAGAGACCCTTTATGATGAGTCCAAAGGAGCAGAGATCCATGTCAAATTATTTGTGTACACCAGAGTCCTTGTAACTATAACTTTGTCCTTGCTATATATCTCTATTTCCCAAGAGTATCTAACAAAATGGTGTACTGTAATTTTAAAACCATCATGAGTATGTGTGATTCTGGTTTACTTTAATTGTATTAACATTATTACAAACTTGCTTATTTTAATAAATATATGTTTACAATTGTATTTTCAGCAGGCAAAATGGTTAATGGGATAGACAAAAATAATTCACGTTGCTCAGTCTATCCAGTAGACTAAATGCTGGAAATACTCCACAATTGTGCACTCAATCAGCCGAATGCAATGTAGATAGCACGGGAGATACCATAAAATACCATGTTTGAAAGATATTTGTTCTTGGAAATCTAAATATAGTTTTATCTCAAACATGAAGTTCCTGCACAGTTCATTATGGTGAAAGTATTGATATAAACTTACTTCAGGACAATAGGTCTTTTAGACCAAGCCATATCACCCTGCAGCTCTCAACCTGGTTTTCCTCTGAAGCTAAGCATTGTGGAGCCTGGCCAGTAGGGCTGCATGATTATGGCCAAAATGATGATCCTGATTATTTTGATCAATATTGAGATCTCAATTATTAAGTTTTCTCATGCCACAATATAACACGCACAAGTAGGCATGAGAAAAGTTGAGCTGGTCAATTATGACGTAATTTAGGAACATAGTGTGAACCATGACTAATTAATTTACCTTGTGATAAAATAAATGTAATATTTTCAGTTAATTTTACAGACTGTATGCAAAAAACAACCGTTAACCTGTTCCACCTTGTAAACAAATACAATAAACATCAGTGTTCAGTCTTCGACGTCGGCTCCTTTTAAATATATTTAAAGCTACACTATTAGACATTTTCCACTGACATGGTTCTGGGCTGGGGTCAGTTATTGAACCGCTCTGTGTGTATTGTATATATCTGAATAATCTTGTATAGGATGTGATTGGGTGAATTAATTTATCTGTCAGATGCAAAGCGCTTAATAGAGGTGCACCGATCAGGATTTTTACGACCGAAACCGATCCAGATACCAATCTTTTTTTGTTGTTGTTTAAGCTTTAACTAGGAGGTCTGTCATAAACAGTTAAATGTAAGCTCTCTGCTCATGGTCACTGTTAATTGAATTAAAATAATAGCAATGAGATACTGTTGGTTAATTGATAAATAAACAAGCATAAAATGTTTATTTTTAAATATCTTAAAAACAATAGAGAGTCCTAATTAAAAGTAGACTAACACAAAAATTATCCATATTAGGAAAAAGGCTAATAGCTTTCTAAGGAAACGGCGAACTAAGCTTAATGTCAAATTGATTAGCTGACACCCCAGACAATGTAAAGTACTTTGAGTGTCTAGAAAAGCACTATATAAATGTAAGGAATCATTAACTGGTTCCAATGCTCGGGCATGGAAGTTACATCATTTATTTACTATAGTAACAGTAAGCTATTAAGTTTTCTAAATTTGGTTCACTAAAGCACACATCTGCATTACAAGAACTTGTTAATCTGGGCAAACTGAATAAAGCAAACCTCCCCACATTGATATTAATGACATGTTGAGATTGCATTATGTATCAAAGAAAATACAAAAACACAATAATACTTTATATACAGGTCATATATGTTGATATGATTATTTGTACAATATGTTCTGTATATCAAAAATCTTAGTTTCTGCTTCTAATATGGAGCACATCAGCAATTTAAACATCAAATTCATTATTCTTGCTTTTTGTGTTTTTCTTTCAGATGTATCATAGTGTAATTAACATGCTCCTTTCCTGCTGTAGGTACTGATGTTCAGAAGTTTGATATTTGAATGAGTGGAATGAAATCGTTGAATGGTTGGTATGCCTGTGTGTTTACAGGGCATTAGGCAGTAGAGACAATTGCAATGCTGCGTCAGTAGCACAGCCTAATTACTGTAATGTCTGTAGGATTGAGAGGCTGTGCATATTAAGAACCCGTGGAGTCATAGGAGAGTGTTGCTTTGTCTTTCTTTCTCTTTGTTTCCCAAATTAGGATGTGCATCCATGACTGTCGCTTCTGCCTGCAGAGAAAGAGAGAAAGCTGGGCGATGTTGATTAGATTTTTCCGTATTGGGGCTCATGATTGCTTTGCTATCTTGTTGAAAGTAATTCTCAACCAAATGTAATCACTGTAAATTTCACAAATGCATTTTGAAATAAAGGAAATAACAGGCAGCTGATATAATTCCACCAGGTTTATGGGACTCTCTGGGGTTATATGCAATTCACTCCTGAAGTGAGGGGGAGTGGGGGGGGGGTCATTGTGCCTTAGTTAAGATCTTATTGTGTTAGTCTCTCAGCAGCCTTCATCTCTCTCTCTCTCTCTCTCTCTCTCTCTCTCGCTCTCTCTCTCACGTAAAAAAAAATTACAACAAAGCATTTTAAATAACAGCATACTCCCATAGTAGTGTTTTCATGACTTGAGCTTCCTGTTGACCCAATTTCACTGCTGATCCAAATGTAATCACATGGCTTATTTTTAAATGGCAGAGGGGCCTCACATGCAGATGTCATATCTAATTCAAATTACAAATGAGTGGGTTTTGATATTTCATTGTTTCAGCCTCCTCAATAAATGTTTCATTGTGTAGTTGTGCAATATTGTGTAGTTGTGTGTATTAATGTGCAATAACATGCAGTCTTTTAATTTGATTTCATTTGTTGCTGTCATTTTGATACATTTGTCTAAGGCACCTCTCAGTGAAAGATTGATGAACCAATACAAAGAAACTAAAAATAAATTAATAGTTGGCTGCCTAGTTTTGGCAAAAACGAGTAACATACATACAGTACCAACTATAGTGTACAGTATGTGTAGCATACCTTTAGATAGCAGTGGCCATATAAGGCAACATTTCAGGAGGGAATAAATGCAAGAGTGTTGGTATTCATACTGTTCTGAAAAGATTTGGCATATGATTACTATTTCCAAAATTATGCATTATGCTAATAAGCTCTGCAACTATGAAAAATATTATGCAGAATTTGTAGTTAAATTTCCATATTCTGTGCGCTCTCATTGTACACTTCTATTTCCCAGTTTCATTCCTTTTTCCTCCATCTTATTGAAGCTGGCATTGCATGATGCTCAGTGTTTGAAGTGCTTGTCATTTTGTATATGAGAATACATCAGACTGCGAACTGAGGCACTGTCATGAATCATGCATGTGCCTTTGGAGGAGTTCTGAGGAAAATTAATTCATGCTTGAGGGTGGAGAAAAGATACATCTAGATGTGAAATGGTTTTGGATGGAATGAGAGGTGATAGAATTTACACCTGACTCCCCCATCATCCATAGAGATTAGTTCAGTCTACCCAATCAACTCCTTTGGGAAATGGTAGACTCCCTTTAGGCTATGAACACCTGCCATACTCTGTGTGTGTGTGTGTGCTGCTTTACTTCATTTATTCGGAACCCATGCTGAAAGAAATGCAGCTACTGATTTGGTGAAATTCTGATACTGTGTGTAACAAAACCTAAATGATACACATACAATATAATATCACATACTATAGTATAATATAATATTTCCTGTTGGTTTATCAAATTAATGTTAGGCTTAGGTTTAATTGTAGACTGATTAAGTGTGGACTATTACTATTAAATTGTATTAGTACGATCTAAAAATACTATCTAAAAGCTGCTTATTTTTATACATTAGTTCAGTTTTACTAGTTATTTCATGCTGGATACAGAACAAAATCTTCAGTAAAGCTCTTTTGACCCCCCATTAATTCTTTTCATTCTAAGGTATTCTAAGTAATCCTTATCATTTTTTTATCATCACTGACCTGAGCTTTACAAGCCTTCATAATTTCCCAAAAAACATATTTCTCATCCATTATTTACCTAGACTACTCTCTGAACCAATGAGTGTCTAAATACTGTCTAAATTCTATACCGCTTATCCTTCCTTCAGGGTCACGAGGAAACCTGGAGCCTATCTCAGGGAGCATGGGGTACAAGGCGGGGTTTACCCTGGACATGGTGCCAATCCATCGCAGGGTTGATGTAGCTATTTGTGTTGGTTTTGCTCCATTACCAGTGTCTTAACTGGTAAAATAAAACACAAGCAGGTGCAGCAGACTTTCTCTGTGCACTAGTTATTACTGACTCATCTGAAATCAATAGTAGGAATAGGAGTGTTAGGATATCAGTCTTCTAAATGAGAGTTAAAGGGAGGCTTGAACCGTTGTTCTTTTGAACACAGACTGAAGTCTGTACTACAGACTGCACTCAGAGTGTCCTTCTGGCTGGCATGTGTAATAATAATTATAATTTATATGGCCTTCAGTTGGCTTATAGAGAAAAACATGTTGCATGTGTGCTTGAAACAAGGAACTCGACCCCAACAGTGTTCGCTCTGACATGCATGTTGACTAAATCTCATCTGCAAATAGAGTGGGTTTTCTCAGCTTTGATTCTAAGAATATTGATGTGATGCATTACTGATTTATGTTCTCCTTAGCATATACAGATTGGAAGAGGTGGGAAACAATGCACAATGAAAACTTGTTTCATCATCGCATTCAGTGAGAGTTTCAACATTGTCATTAATATTATCAGTTTAAATGAATCAGTTATATTACTAATATTATCAGTTTAAATGAATCACCTTCATTGAATGTTGTATGGGTGTCTGTGTGTATTGTCTATTATCTATGGCGCAAATAAATAAAACAAATTCATTGTAACAATCTGATCATGTCCTTGGATTAAAATGCATCATTGAATGATAAGCTCTATATGATGTCTATGTGAATTGAAGTTGGTACATCTGATGTCTAGCGCATGAACAGATCCATATACTACACTAAGATATTACACATACACAAAGGTTTAGAAACTTGAATATGTCTGGGCTTTTCTCTACAACTGAGGGTTACATAGTAAAATGAACATTAATCAAGGAAAAAATGTTTTAGTGCACTTTTTATGTTCCTTTTCAGCAAACCACTAACACCACCCCTAAAATGTCTATACACGGGCTGATCTAGAGAGTGTGATTCATCCATGTGCTAGCTCCGCTCAGGAGAAGTTTCTGTGTGTTTAAATATGTCAAATTTTATCTCCTATCCTGGCCAGTATTGATAATCCTTTGCAAGCTACAGTATGGGATTAAAATGTTAAGAGACCGCCACTTCTAAGACCAGCTGATGCTCTTAACAGTGAGTATTAGTGTCTGAACTATAATGAATAAAGTGGTCTTTCCATCACTACATAACCCTTTCCATAGTGAACCACTGTTTTCTTTTCAAATCTCTTCAACTGGTAAATTATTCCAACTTTAGAAATATATCACAGTTACAGGCTTTTTTAGGGGGAAAGAACACACACACACGCACACACACTTTAGGTTTTTATTTAAGCACTTTAGGTTGTGGTTGTTTTTTTCCAAATCAGCACAGTTAGAGTTAGATTTCTGTTGCAAATAATATAACTGTTGTATATGGTTCACATGTCACATAAACAAATATAATTTACACGTAAGCTTTGCGAATTGGTTCCTATCTGATACTAATGAAAGCACAGCACGGAAGAGATGAGGAGTACATGCTGCTTAACTGTAATTATGTAACAGAGCACTGTTGCTGATTTTGCATGAGTTTGAGTGGCATGCTTTCTACTGGGGCACAGCTGTGATCATAGCAGGGTTGCTTCTCTTTACTGTATTGCCATCATATTAGTATACAGTAATATTATTAATGCCAACACACACATTGCAGTTAACACTAATGTCACACTAGCTTAAATGAACGAAACGTCTCTCTCTCTCTCTCTCTCTCAGCACTTTTCACGGAAGTTCCACATGACATCATCAGTCAGACTGGTCAGGATGTAGAGATGGCCTGCTCCTTCAGGGGCGCAGGCTCTTCTTCAGTCTCATTGGAGATCCAGTGGTGGTATCTGCGGAACCATAGGGAATGGTCTGAGAAACCTACCTGGACAGTCAATCAGGTCAGACTTTGTAAAATCCAATACAAGAGCCCTAAAAAGTGATGCTTCTTTTTTCACAGTGAATTTCAGTGTATATAAATATATACATTTCAGTAAATTTGTTTTCCATATTACACACTTACAGTATCTCACAAAAGTGAGTACACCCCTCACGTTTTTGTAAATATTTGATGATATCTTTTCATGTGACAACACTGAAGAAATGACACTTTGCTACAATGTAAAGTAGTGAGTGTACAGCTTGTGTAACAGTGTAAATTTGCTGTCCTCTCAAAATAACTCAACACACAGACATTAATGTCTAAACCGCTGGCAACAAAAGTGAGTACACCCCTAAGTGAAAACGTCCAAATTGGGCCCAAAGTGTCAATATTTTGTGTGGCCACCATTATTTTCCAGCACTGCCTTAACCCTCTTGGGCATGGAGTTCACCAGAGCTTCACAGGTTGCCATGAATGCAAACATGTACTGTGACATACTGAAGCAGAGCATGATGGGTATGCAGTATTCCAGCATGATAACGACCCCAAACACACCTCCAAGACGACCACTGCCTTGCTAAAGAAGCTGAAGGTGATGGACTGGCCAAGCATGTCTCCAGACCTAAACCCTATTGAGTATCTGTGGGTCATCCTCAAACAGAAGGTGGAAGAGCACAGTGTCTCTTAACCTCCACGAGCTCTGTGATGTCCTCATGGAGGAGTGGAAGAGAACTCCAGTGGCAACCTGTGAAGCTCTGTTGAACTCCATGAAAAAAGTGAAATGCTCCTTTACCCACTTTGCCACTGTGTTCCTGTCATAGAGAATAATAAACCATGAATCCTAGCAGGAGCCACTCCATTTCCCAATTACTGATTATTGCCCAGAATTTGGGATCATAGCATGTTTTCTGTTTCCCCCTTAATGTGTGAACAGCAGCCAGCTGGTGTCCTGCTGAACTAACACAATGTAATTGGTGCATTCAGCAAAGAGGAAACAGCTTTAGAGTACCCCCTCAGACTGAAATCGTTGTCATGCATTGTTTTCCTGATGTGTTGCCTTCTGTGCTGTACTTATCTGGTACACTAATATTCTCATTCTTATTTAATTTTTCTCCCATTTACTGCTTCTCATTACAGGTTGTTCCCATTGAGGAATTGAGAAAGGATGCTACTAAAATAAGTGTGAGTGCTGAATGCCAAGATCACCATTTTGTGGTTTTATATCTGTTAAAAGAGATGTTTGATTAGTCATCCTCACTTGTATTCTAAAATATCCATAAAATGTCAAATCCTATTAAACACCTCCTTTTTTCATGGTTCAAGGGTAGGTCATGACTTACATACTGCATCTGAGGTGCAGAAATGAACAAGAAATCTGCAAGCTGATTCGGACTCTATGTAATATCTACTGTATGTTCTATCAAAGAGTACTCTAGTATTATTTAGCAAAATAAATAAAATAAACAACACATGTAAAGAGATACTCTAACCTATATGTTAAACATATAGGGGGAATCCTATAGTTCTATTTTTAAAACCTATAAAAACTTTTTATGTAGTAGTGGTTTTGTGAAAAACACTATTAATAATGATAAAATTACAATAATAAACTTGCACGTAATTGTAAAAGTGCACCCACAGTTAATCCTCCCCTGAAGAGAATAGCAGCAAGGAGCCCCTTCATGGAATGTTTAATAAAGATTTAATAAGGCTTCAGGCACTTGTAAAGGGATCTTGATTAACTCTTTCATTTGCAACAACCTCATCATTGCAAGCTCATTTTAATCCTTAAGTATATGCATGTGAACTGTGTAATTCAGACCACGGGTGTTCAACAGGGTTCAAATTTGGAGACTGAGATAGACATTGGCAAACCCTGAATTTGTGCTCCATTTCAATATTGATTTTGATGTGTTCGAGGTTGTTCATTTTTTTCCATGTACTGCCAAACCTTAGCCTCCTGGCAAAAGCAACCAGGTTATGGGCAAAAAAATATCCTGCTATTTACAGAATTTGTGACGCAATCACAAACAGTCCAAGTACATCCCTGATGCACTTGGACTGTTTTTGGACTATCACCATATTTTAAACTAGGGTTCTTGGGACCTTTCCTTCTATATAGACTCCAATTCATCAGATTTCAGCATTTTCATATATTAGTTTGTCCAACCTTTCAAAACAGCTCATTGTTGTGGATGGTGGCTATATGCTTAGATATAGAAAATGTGGAAATCTGACATGCCTCGATGAATCAGATGAAGCGGTACGCACCCATCCAACAATTCAAAAAACTAAATGTAAAGAAAACTGCTGGCCCTCACTCCTGGAATCATCCTGTCCTCCATGTTCAATTGGTCACAAGAGCTGAATACTGTTCCACCATGCTTCAAGACATCATCTCAGCTCCCCAAAAATCAAAGATAACTGGCCTTAATGATCACAGACCAGTATCCTATTTTGTTTTGTCTGGATCCACTGCAATTTGCCTATAGATGCAACAGATCTGTACATGATGTGGTTAATATCAGGCTTCACTTCCTATTAAAACACTTAGACTCTCCAAAGGTATGCCAAGCTAAGGTCCTCTTTGTAGATCCCCATATGCCAAGATCCTCTTTGTAGATTTCTGTTCGGCCTTCAGTACCATCGTCTCTTACAAGAGAAACTCCTCACTCTGCAAGTACCAAGCTCCATTTGTATGTGGATCACAAACTTCCTTTCTAACAGGAAGTAGTTTGTGAGAATCGGTGAGAATATTTCTGAACCCCAGTCACACAGCACTAGAACACCATAAGGTCTTATATTCGCTCTACACAAATGACTGTTTCCGGTGATACATCTATGAATTTGATCAAATTTACAGAACATTACAGTGATTGGTCTCATTACCAACGGTGATGAGTCAGAGTACCACTAGGAGGTTAATCAACTAGCCTCCCGGTGTAGCCAGAACAACGTCAAGCCCAACACTCTTAAAACCACAAAGGTGCACATCTTCAGGAAACGCACATCTTCCCCCTCCTCACTGATCCTTAATAATTCATCACTGAGCACTGTCACTTCGTTCACGTTTCTGGGAACTACAATCACATGGGATCTCAAATGGAAGATGCATGAACCATCCATCAACAAGAAAGCTCTGCAAAGAATGTATTTCTTATGGCAGTTGGCCATAGTTACATCCACCCCAGTCTATACTGGTGCAATTCTATACTGCCAATATAGAATGCATCCTTACATCTGCCATCACTTACTGGTTTGGTGCAGCCTCGTCAAGAAAAGAGGAAGCTGCAATGCACTATAAATACTGCTGAGAAAATCAACGGCTGCAGTCTGTCCCCACTTAAAGCCCTGTACATCACCAGGACATAGAGGCAAGCAGGAAAAATCATCAATGACACCTTCCATCCTGCTGATGACCTATTCCAAAAACTACCATCAGGAAAGCGAATCTTTCCACTGGCAATTTCTGTTATCTACAGTTCTGACCTGCCATTAACAAGCAGTTATGCACTAAATCTTTACTTGCATCCTACTACTACTACTACTACTACTACTACTACTACTACTAAATAATAATAATAATAATAGTCATATTTATTACATATCATTTATTAATTTTGTCATTACTGTATATTATGACTTATTTCTTATGTCACAATTGTTCCACTCAGCTTAATGCACTCTGAACTGCATCCATCTGCTATTTCTACCTCCACTGTAATGTAAATTACAACTGAGCCTACCATTTTCAAATATTTGTATATTGGGTGCAATATTTGTATATTAAGGTGGTAATTGTGTTGTGCTGTCTGAGATGTGTGTGTTGAATGTATCGTGTTGTGACCAAACACCAAGAAAAATTCCTAATGTAAATGTAAATATGTATGGCAAATAAAATTATTCTGTTGTTCAGCCCAACTCCTTTGTTGTTGAAAGCTCTTTAGTTTTCCCAATTGTAATGAGCAAGAAAAGGTGTTGTTAAAGGTAATAATTAAATTCCTGGTGACTGAAAAATGTTTTTTTTTTTTTTTTTTTTTTTTTTTTTAAGTAGCATGTCAGTATATTTCTTTTAAATATTCTTTATTAGTCCCAGTATCCTATTTACACTATATGGGCAAACGTTTGTGACCACTTGACCATTACACCCATATGTGGGCCTTCCCCAAAGTTTTGTATAGGATCTCTTGTAGTGTGTAGCATTAGAGTTTCCCTTCACTGGAACTAAGGCCCAAACATGTTCCAGCATGACCGTGCTCCTGTGCACAAAATGAGCTCCATGAGGACATGGTTTGCCAAGTTTGTAGTGGAATAACTCATGTGGCCTGAACAGAGATCTGACTTCAACCCCTCTGAGTACCTTTGGGATGAACTGGAATGCCGACTGCACCCTAGGCCTCCTCACCCGGCATCAGTGCCTGGCCTCCCTAATGCTCTTATGGCTGAATGACCACAAATTCACACAGCCACACTCAAATCTATTGGAAATCTTTCCAAGAATAGTGGAGGATATTATAAGTGCAAAGGGGGACTACATCTGGTGTGGGATAGTCAGGTTTCCAAAAACATTTGGCCATACATGTGTAGTGTATGCACCACATTTGTTTTTGATCAAGTATATTTCGTTAGAAGAAAGGTAAATAGATTCTTTAATTGTTGGAATGGAAAATAAAAGTGTTTTATTTATATATATATATATATATATAATCTTTACTTTAAAAACCTAAATTTAAATTTAGATAGGTTTAAGAATAAATTATTTTCAAAGCCTCTTTCCAAGTTTTAAGTCTTGTTTTATATTTCTGTAAAGGTGGTGAAGGTGGCTGGCAGCAACATCTCTCACCGGCTTCGCCTGTCAAATGTTAAACCTTCAGATGAAGGCATGTATGAGTGTAGAGTGATCGACTTCAGCAACAACCGCATACAACACCACAGAGTGCGAGCTTACTTGCAGGTACAGCCACCAGGCCCTGACTCACAGCTCCACCAAGAGGAAAGCCTGCACAGTGAAGAGAAGAATCTTCACCATGGAAAACATCATTTGAACAAGGGGGACCGTCAGGTCAGTGTGAGAGATAAGCACAACAGAGACCAAGAGCTGCAACATGGAGACTATATGCTTCATCAGATTGATCATCACAAGAGTCATCATGGGCTTCAGTCAAATGAAGGAGGGAAGAAGGACTCACTTACTCTACGTCATGGAGATCATATCCTAAGCGAGCATCAACATCACCATGAAGGGAAAAACCATCAGGTGAACAAACACATACAGGCAAGCAAAAAGAGTGAAACAAAAAGTCACCAATCAGATGTGAAAGGGCATAAAGAACATGCTGCAGAATTACATTCTAATGACTGTTCCACCAACGACTGTGTGCTGTAGAGCAGTGCAGAGAAAAAGAGGCATACAAAAAGAGAAAATATGTGAAAAAGACTTTTCTATTTGTTGCAAGAAAACTGGGCAACTATGTAGAACAGGATGAAGGGAAAGTCAGTGAAAGGTGTGCATGTAAAAGCATCATCATAAGAATTGTTCATTAATTTCAATGGATGTTTGAGTTTATTTTGTACCAAAAGTGTTAAAACAGCAGAAATGATCTGCAAGAAAAACATTAACTATCAAAATACAAACAATAAAAATATAATAAGACTAAATTACTAAAATAAGATTAATTTAATTAGTCTTTAAAAAGTTTTTTTCATGGGGGGTTGTAGAAGAAGGAAAAAGGTTTAAGTACTTCCTAGCCAACTAGAATTTACCAGTGATCTGGCAAAATGTTTAAGAAGCACCAATTAATCATTAACAGTTGATATCACCTACTTTTGCAGTAGCCTATATAGAAATAACACATAAGTATATGCTTTTGAATTTTTATTCTGACCCGTCAGAAGGTGTTCAGGAATAACACACTACAGATTATTATGTGAAAATAATGCACGCTGGGGTGGTGTGATACAAGTGGATTACTGAAGTGAATTATTTTCATACATTAAAGCACTGTGTGTGTGTGTGTGTGTGTCCACTTATAACACAGCAATTACTCATTTAATTTATTAATAAACCGTGTAATTTATTAATGAACACATTGCACTTCTTAATGTTTTATATTTAGATTAATTTTGTGGAGCGTCCATGATACAAGTTATTTCCTAAACCCATTGTTCATGTTGGAGCTGGAATTACTGTGCTGTGCAGGTATACATAACTAATACATGCCTTCCTGACCAATCAGATTTAAGAATTCAACCATGCTGTGGTGGTATTTTTTATAACAGCAGATCGCTGACAGTTGTCGTATGTACCAGAGCATTAAATTTAACTATGAACAGTTAAAGAGCATTACATGTCATTCATTAATGCATTAAAAAGTATAATTGAAATTGTTAGAGTTGTAGTAAAATATGTGTAAAAATTTGTCAAGTTAGTCAAAATTTGTAACAAAACACGTGCTGATATGGGATGTTTCGCATCTGACTGTATCACACCACCCCAGTGCGATACTTGTGTTCCTAAAACAGCGTGCTGTGTTGTTTTATTCCATTTGAACTATACACCAAACTAAAAATGACCATAGAAATTACTATTCTTATTAATTACCACATAAGTGCGTCCATAAACAAGCCAATAGCTAAGAAAATAGAAGTTAATGTACATTTATTCATGTAGCAGATGTTTTTATCCAAAGCGACTTACAAATGAGGAACAGTTAACAGTGCTTATACATTCACTGAGCACTTGTACACCCACTCATTCATGCAATTATTTAATCAGCCAATCATGTGGCAGCAGTTCAGTGCATACAATTATGCCGGCACAGCCCAGCAGCTTTAGGTAATGTTCACATCAACCATCAGAATGGGGAGAAACCTTGGTATGATTGTTAATGCCAGATGGGCACTGAAACTGCTAAAAAAAATCATCAGGTGAGTGACTGAGAGGTCAGAGGGAAATGGCCAGGATAAAGTAGCTCAAATAATCACTTTAAAACTGGGCTGAGCAGAAAAGCATGTCAAAACACATAAAAACATCAAACTCTAGCTACAACAGCAGACAATCAGGTTCTACTCCTGACAGCCAAGAACACACATCTGAGGCTACAATGGGCACAGGATCACCAAAACTTGACAATTAAAGACTGGAAAAATAATTTTTGGAATTTTTTTTTTTTTTAGTCTTCAATTGTCCTGTTTTAGTGAGTCTGTGCCCATCTTAGTCATGGATTCCTGTGCTTGGCTGACTCTTAATCTGTATCTGCATGATTGTATAGAGTACATTGTGCTGCTGCCATATGATTTGGCTGAGTAGATAATTACATTAATCAGTAGGTGTAAGGGTGTTCCTAATAAAGTGTCCGGTGAGTGTATAACCATAATTACACTAACCGTTAGATAAAATCGGTGCTTTAGTTTATAGTGGGTAGCTATCTGGAGCACCAAATTGTTGGTGAGGTATCTATTGCTGAAAGTAGTGGTAAATATTGGTTGAAATGTTGTAATAAGGAAACAGGTTGTTATAACAATTTGATTTCATCAAATTAGTTTATATATATTTTTATTGTTATATACATACACTTGGGCTTCATCTGATCAGTTCAAATCACTGAACTGTGCATAGCTATGAGTGAATGTATGTTATCTTATTATTTGTATTTGCCACATCTGAAGATGAATAAATCTCATACTTTTGTTCGATACTTTTGGCACATAATCTAACAGAACTAGACACACTGTATCAATGTGTACTGCATATTACTTAACAATATCTCAGTTTATTTACATTGTCAAGGTTTTGCTTCTCAGTGCATGTTCTTCAAACATGCCTGTTTTTGTCATGTCGGCCTAGCTGCTATGTCCATGGGCTGGATTCTGCTGGTAGACATCTTTTTTTTTTCTGTACCTCTCTGCTCTGCTTCCTGTTCAGAATGCTCACAATTCAGAATGTGTACAATTCATACAGTATAGTTTTGGATATTTTTGAATGACTGTTTATGCCTTGAAATTCAACCAAATTTCCAAACTAGCTTTTTCTTTTTTGTGTCAATGTTTTCTGCTTTCATGGTGTAGGAAAGAAAAATGAATTCTTTGCTATGTATCTTAAGTTGAATTTGTTCTGCCTTGGTGTTTTGTATTACATGAACATACAAACTTAGTACATTTCGAAATACATTTGTGTGTTGATGTAGAAGGACAAAAAAAAGTATAATATTAAACAAGTAATTTAAAATTTACAAAGATTCTTTGCAAAGATTATTTGGTTTTATTTTGTACACTACTACCCTTGAAAATCATCAAGTGTGTGTGTGCATGCTTGTGCATGACTTCAATCTGAAGCTTGAGCTTCAGTGCCTCCTTCAGTTAAGATAGAATAATAATGCTTTTAGTCTTACATGAAGGAATAGCTAACATGAGGGAAATTTAGTTTAGTTGTAGGATTCAGTTCGTAATACCACTGTTAACACCCCCGACTATGAGTTATTTGCTGCATTAATTACAATGATTAATTTCCAAAATATAAATTTCTTAATTTGCATATGCTCCATTGGCTCACCCTTGTATCCAAAGCAGCTTACATTTAAGGTAAAATTGAGCAGTTGAGGGTTAAGGATCTTGCTCAAGGACTCCAGAGTTCTAGGATTTGAACTCACATCCTGCTGATCAGAAGTGGGGAAAAAAAACTGAAATTAAAATAACTATAATCAAATTTGCACAATGTACTACACTGCAATCTAATAACTACATTATTGAAACAATGTAATAATGACATTGTCTTTAAGGAATATTTTTAGAGAAGGGAATTTTCCATAATAGTTGAGTTGCTCTGCTATGTTCTTGTTATTGAAGGCCATTTGTGTCATTTCATTGTGTCATTGTCCTTATGCTCGTCACATCCTGTCAAATAAATTCCTTGGATATGTGTACTTCCCTTAATATTCCTGTAGAGGTCACATGACCTTTCATTTCATTCTAATTATCCATCCATCCATCCATCCATCCATCCATCCATCCATCCTCTACTGCTTACTCCTTTATCAGGGTCACAGGGAACCTGTAGCCTATTCCAGGAAGCATCGGGCACAAGGCGGGGTACACCTTGAACAGGGTGCCAGTCCATCACAGGGCATCATTTTAAACTCCCTGTTCTCCCTTGGTAATTATGGGATGCCGTTTGTAAAATAAAATGTGTAAGAAAAGCTGGCCATATTTTATTACAAAAAAACAAAATTTAGCAAGATTTAAATAAAATAAGCATTGTTGCATTTTTTTTTTATTTCAATTTTATTTTATTCAAAATACGGTGATCGAATAGTGCACAACACGATGAAATTGAACCCTTTGATGCATAGTGGTCACTACAGTGGATAGCTATTCAAAAGCCATTTTCTTTCTATTGCAAGGATTTCAATAGAATAATGGCATAACAGACTAGAGTGGACACTACTTCTTCGTTTGAACACCTGCAGTCGACTGGAGTGGACACTTTTGAAAAATGTATATAAAAGTAAAATAATTTATCAATTTGTATAGCGCTTTTTACAATGGTTCATTGTCTCAAAGCAGCTTTACAGAAATATCATTTTTACATTTACAAGCGACTTACTAATGAGAGCACATTCACACACCAATGGTAGCAGAGCTGCATGCAAGGTGCTAGCTTGCCATTGGGGGCAACTTAGGGTTCAGTGTCTTGCCCAAGGACACTTCGGCATGGGATCACCCGGGCCGGGATTCGAACCACCAACCCCACGATTAGTGGATTAGTGGACAACCCGCTCTACCAACTGAGCCACAGCCGCCCTATGAAAATGAAGGTAAATGTATTTTTTATGCCTTAAGAAGAGTAAAAACACAGAGGAAAAAAAATCCTTGATCAGGCTTTCACAATTCAAGAATGAAAAGGTTAAAAAGTCAACATAAGTTAACAACTCCACGAAATCCAGTCACGACACAAAAGAAATGCTCCTGACCACAAGGGGGCAGATATTTCTGGTGTTGCGCAACTTTTTATTAGACCTCTGGATATGACAAGATTCTCTGTGTAAATGACTGTATGTTATTGGTTTCAAGTAAATGAAATATTAATTGTTTGGTGTTAAGGGAAATACATAATGGAGCAGAATTGTTTCAAAAGCTCAGGCTCGCTAATGTAATCATCTCCCTGCCTTCATTTATTGAGGAATGAGAGGACGATGTGAAGATGTAATGCAATTATATTTTCACAGTCCACACAGTTATACTACATGTATTAAAAGCTAACAAGGAAAAAAAACCCATTGAAACACACTCCGATATCAGCTATTATGTTCACCTCCACTAGACACCGGAAGTTTCGCCCATTATGATTTCATCAGTAGTCGATAATAGCAGAAATATCTGAGGGCCGACGCTGCCCCCCATGGTCGGGTGCATTTCCGTTGTATCATGAACTTTTGTTTGCTTTTAAATCTCATTGTGTTGTGCGCTACTGGGACACTGTACTTAAAAATAATATATTAAAAAATTTTATTTAAATATTTGATCTAAATCTTCAATTGAAATGTAAATGTTACATATACATCGAAATGTTTAATATAAACCCTATGTATATTTAATTATAATTATGTTCCTATTATATAATTTACAGTAAAATACACAAAACCTATTTATATATATATATATATATATATATATATATATATACACACACACACTGAATGCATGGTGGTGTAGTGATCTGACAGAGTATATAGTCATGGTGGATGTTTTGTGGCTCAGACACTGTGGAATTAGTCTTTAAATTAACTGACAGTTTGTGAGCACCTACATTTTAAAATATTACAACACTGCCTGTAGCTATTAAAATATGTTTATATACTAATTGTTCATCAATGTTTTGTATAAAATTGAGAGGTAGGCAATATATAAAAGCATAATTACAGTAAGGTTGTAACTTTGCTTGATGATTTGTTTAAATACCACAGGAATTATTAGTAATCTGCCCTCAGTAGGTCTCCACGCTTAAATGGGATCATCACCCTGCACACTATAAGCCTGTATCTGCGTCCCTAACTATGATGAGATTTAAATGGCAGTAAGAGTGTTTTTGTTTTTTTGTGCATATACATTCATACCGAAGGGTCGTTTAATAGCCAGTTCATCTATTGGCATGTTTTTGGGAGGTGAGATGGGGACATGCACATGCGCAGACATGGGGAAAACATGTACATAAATTCCACACAGACCGCGACCCTTGTATCACGTTTGAACCTATTAACCTGGAACTGTGATGCCACTGAGATTCCTATGACCTTCCCCTAGAAAGTCTTTCAATTTGTAAATGAAGTATGTTCCCATTTTAAAGGGTACATTTTCTGAATGTGTAAGAACTCTTCAGCAGTCACCTATAACTTATAGCATTTAAATATGAAGTGATACAGATTTCAATTTCCCTTAGCCATTCATCAACATTGGGAAGATTACAGTATCTCACAAAAAAGAGTACACCTCTCACATTTGTGTAAATATTTGATGATATCTTTTCATGTGACAACACTGAAGAAATGACACTTTGCTACAATGTAAAGTAATGAGTGTACAG